>JAXGGA010007569.1:0-61836 GCA_038373865.1 Uloborus plumipes
CGAAGAATTTTTTGCCTGATATTGAAGTTATGGAATTTGAATTGATGCTCCCCTTAAAAGAAACATATGAATTAAATTCTAAACGCTCGTGCAAGTCAAGTTGCAAGTTCAATTTCAAAGGGCAATATTTCTGAAACCTGCAATGGTGAAGAGTGTGAATTCGATGTTAGCGTTCTTTGATTTTTTATATACTGCTTTTCTCTGAAAAAATACCTATCAGCAGTTATTTTGCTTCAAATTTTTGGTAAAAAGGATACATATGCCACCATCCACATCTTAAACTTGCAAATTTAACCACGAATTAATCTTTGTACTTTAGCTTTCAAATAAAAAGAGAGTAACATTTCAAATGAAATGTTACCTTAGTCACCATGGAATGATCCTACTTGCAATACACTTGTGTCATCTTTTTTTTTTTTTTCAAGTCCTCAACGACGTTCTGGAAGCCATTTTTGGATATATCCTTGAAAATCGCCCCTGAAGCTTTCACCACTGCTTTTCTGAAGATGGAAAATGCCGTTTCTTTAAATTTGAATGGAAAAAGAAACTACAGGGTGCTAAATCAGGTCTATATGGAGGATGCGATACACTACACATGCAAAGTTTATTTTCGCAAGATAATCAATAACATAGGGAAAATGTGGCCTAGCTATTATCATATGGAAGCATCCTCCTGTTTTCTTCAAATGAGTTTCAGTTTCTTCATCTTTCAAACTTTTAAACTATTTTCTAAGTGTGCTATAAGGAAGGGTAGACTCCCCTAGCATCAGCTGCTGAGTTTTTTTAGGTAAAAACAAAATTTTACTAAAGTGTATTGTTCGTCCTGTTGCGCTTCACTTTTCCGTACGAGGAAATAAAACTATATGTACTTGGACGAAAGTCAAAATCATATAAATAACTACGTGATCTTCAGACCTGCTCTGCTTATATTTTATTTACTCCATCACACACGCATTACTAGTTTTCTGTAAGTTGATTTACTGTTTACCACTTAAACATTCTGATGAGTGAGTCTTTACTGAACAACCTACGTATTTCAAGAAAACACTTTATGAAGGAAACGTTTTTGACACATTGTAATGTCTACCTTTTGTGATAATGCTTAGTAAATAAAAATTATCAATGCGTCGCACTTATATATATATATTTCTTAAACTCCTTATCGATTTTTAGTATGATTTGTATTTTTCAGAAAAACGACTTCAGGCTGCAGTTTTCAACATTCTCCTTGATGGAGTTGAATCAGTAACTACTGCTATCACGTTACTGCTACTGGAAATCAGCAAATATCCTGATGCCCAAAGTAAAATTCAAAAAGAACTAGATACAGTTGTTGGGCAGGAGCGCCTACCGTTTTGGCTGGATCGCCAAAACATGCCATACTTCGAAGCAGTCATTCAGGAGTTGTGGCGATTTTCTGCTCCTGTGGCTGTCACAACGCTGTATTCTAACTTCAGTAAGTACAATGCTCTTATGTTCTTGCTACGCTTAAAATGCATTGAATAAAAACTAATGGAGATTTTTTGTCGTGAAGATGCTTGTGTGTGTGTGTCAGTGCATGTGCGTGAGATTGCGAAAGTACGCGTGAGTGAGAATGTGTGCAAGAGTGAGCAATGAGCCAGTTAATAACCAGTCGATTTTGTGACAAACATAGATGGAATGATGTGAGATCTAGTTAAAGAGTGCGGTTGAGACACAAAGCACATTACGGTGAGAATTAAGTTTGAAAATTATACTCATCAAAATGAAATACACTCCACCTGACAAAACGCAGATTGCCAAACATAATTTTAATTAAAATGTTCCGAATACATAATTTTTACCAATATAACGATATAAATATAAAACAACAAACTATAAAACTATGTACAATAATTAAAAATACGACATTTTTCGTCAAACTCTGATAAAATAATTTAGCGACAATTTTGATATGCATAATAAAAACGTACCAGAAATGTTCATCATACAGTGTTTTTTTTTTTTTTTGTCAGTACGAAAATGTCCTATACAAGGCAATTACAATTGTGATATCACACATGAAGTTCTCTTAAAACGGTAGTTTTAAAGCACCGATAATGCGTTTGATGAGTGATTTTTTCTTTTTGATGAAAATTGGAAGCTCCCAAACTCCATCGGGCCCCACCCAAGGTTGCAGCAAGTCAAATTTTTTTGTGGTTGTTTTTCACCGGTTTTTGTATTTAGCCCCCTCTGATGGATTTAATTAGACGCCGTTCTTTTCAGCAAATTGGTCTAATAAATGCTCCACAACAACAGCAGGGTAGTTCCCTCCGTAGAAGACGAAGAATCCGTCGTTATATCCAAGGTTGTCCATGCTTCAAAATTACCTGAAAAGACGAAAATGAATCATTAACACCTTCAGTCGGAATTATGAAATAGTTAACCAAAAATATTTTTACTTGGTACACAAAGTACTATGGCTCAGACCGTTTTACAAACAAAATTTCAAGCTTTTAAGTAAAAAATTAAAAGAGTTATGACGTGTCCAATTTTACATACATATATTTTGAAATTCATATTTCAGCGAAAAAAATTATGAAACATCACACAAATTTGATAATGAAATATTCTCTAAGCAATGACAAAACATAATGTAAGTATTTGAAATGATAAATAAAAAAATCAGAAAAAAAAATCGCCTTTGCGACAAGAATCTATAATTGGAAAAAAGAGTCAAATCCAGTCTTCCAATCCATATTTTGAAATGCTGCTAATCCCAAAACGAGAAATTTTTGCACAGATGATAATATGCAGAATGTCAAGAGTAAACTACAAAAAAAAAAAATCAAGTAATTTAATCAATTATTAAATGATTAGCAGCTATTCAAAGCTTATGTCCGGTATATCGGACATCAGGTCTGAAGGAGTTAAGGAAAAATAATACAGCTGGGAGCTTTTCAAACATTTTCAATCACATACTGCATGAATACAGCTCATAACATTACAAGAGATGCTTCAAGACTTTTTTTGTTCATTTGTTATTTTATAATATTTGTTATTTTATTTAGATTTTTAAAAAAAGTTATCGTTTCGATTAAAAAATTTTCAAACTTAAAGTTTATTTCGGGAGACCTAAATATTTCTCAATTTCAAAAATATTATGTATGTTAAATATGTGAGTATAGTGACAAGTTTTTATCAACTTAAAACTTAGAATTTCAAAAAACCGTTTTTGTGTTGCACTCTAATACTCATCATCAAAGATAGGGGAAAGTATAGAATTTTAGCATACGACTTGAATAATTCTACTAGGTATCATGAAACTCCAAAAAATTTTTAAAGTTTACTAACTTCACTCTTTGTCTTAAAATGCTTCAGACAAACTTTGCAAAAATCGAAGTATGGAAATTCTACGAAGGTATTTTAATCAGTAAGTTTAATTGACAACCAAGTCAAAAACTTTGTTTTAACGCAAAAGAATCTAGTGTGGAACTTTAACTACTTCTTTTTACAGTTATAAAGCAATTCATAACAACTTAACAGAAAGGGTCATGTACGAGCGTTAGAAGCAACAGTTTTTAATGAATAGCTTCTTAGAAATTTTCCTATGGATAAAGAAGTTTAGTATCATTTGAAAGTACAATTCGCCACGTCTAAGACAGGTGATATTTTTAAGGCCGTTGATATAAAATTGCATTAACTCCATGGAACGTCTATAAATAATAAAAATACATTATTATAGTGCCTTACGGTGAACAAGAAAATAATTGCAATCCTAGTTCTTCTCGAACAGGTGCAACAAAATGTTTCATAGAGATTCATTTTTTAGATGTCAACTATTTTTAACATGATTCAATAGATTACTAGCTGAAAATCCCAAAAACGCCAAATTGAAACCAGATTCATAAAATGTGTAATGGAATGTGTAATGTCTGGAATCACCCCCTTCTTATCGCTATTTCCCAAAATCGCCAACTCTCCACTTTCACGCGAGCGTCTGATGTTTTTATTACTGCCGATGATTTTGGAAGATTTAAATCGCTCGTCCTCTCGAAAGTAGGCAAAAACCATCATTGATGTCACTTGAGGGAGATTGTTGGACTGTCCTTTGACGTATCCTGTCTCCATCATGCATCAAAAGGATTATTAAATATCTAAAAATTAAAAATAACTACGCGCTCAAAATGTCCGTAGCGATAACACGGGTCCGTCGCGGAGAGCTGATGATTGAGGCCGAGTGACGTAACTCGTGACGTATCAGAAAAGCGCGCTTTTGCGCGTCGGATTTTTAAAATTCATTAAAAATCAATTGTTGTGTTTTAAAATACGGCAGTGGTGAATTTTGGAGTTTTGAGGGTCAAGTAACAATATTTAATGATCAAAATGGGGATTTTTAATAGGTCACAACTACCCTATTATTTTTTCGCCAAATTGTTACCAACTTGGCAATATATCACCAATTTGGCGAAGAATATGGCGATCGAAAGCTATCGCTAAGAGGCCGCCAAATTATTACTTTTAAGTCTGCATCGTTTAAGCCGCAGTTTAAGGGAGAAAATTTTCGCGATTACAACATTACTTTGACTATGCAAAAGAAGTAAAGACCTCTTTGTCCAAAAAATCCCTTTGTTTTACGCAAAGTGATTTTGTTTTCAATACTATCAAATTTGTTCAACAATAGGAAGACAGTTTTATTTGTTGATGTTCTTTTGCTAAAACTGATGGATAAAATAGAAAATATATAAAATAAATTTTGAAGATATATTTTTAAAAAGAGCAAAATATTTTATAATATCAAAACATTTTTTAAAAAATTTTATTACTGCCGAAGATACGCTAGGGGAAGAATTGGTTCATTTCAACAATCAATAGTAAAACTAGTAAAAACTTTAATTTTTCAGATAGGGGGACGGGGTAGTAGTATTCAATGCACGAAAGTCACGTAGAATGCGTAAAATTACCGGGAAAAAGCCTTTAAAACTAACAAAAATAAAAGTACCCATTTAAGGAGAAGTTAGAATCTTTCGGCATAATCTACATTCACTTTCGGATTTTCTAATAAGGAGGAATATTCCGCATTGCATGGTTTGTCGAGTTATAAGTTTTGAATCCTTACATTATGCTGGGTTTTAAGGAGAAGTTAGAATCTTTTGGCATAATCTACATTCACTTTCGGATTTTCTAATAAAGAGGAATATTCCGCATTGCATGGTTTGTCGAGTTATAAGTTTTGAATCCTTACATTATGCTGGGTTTGGATATATATCAAGAAACTGAGCACGTTACAAGCAAAAGTACGTTATAACTGAACCCCAAATTTCAAAAACTAGTCAAGCGACCAGCTAAAGTTCAAAGAGTGCATTTTAACATTTATTTCAAAAATTTTCGATAAGGATTCAACTATTTTTAACTACAATTTATGTATATTTAGACACAATTCTTTTGATAAAAGTTATGGAATAGATATTGAATAATTTAATGTGATGATATAAATTCTTAAAATTAGAAATTTTGCCTGGTTTTGAAAAAGCAATTCAATTAGTAAAGCAAGTTACAGCTCCTAAGTTACGGCTAAGGCACACATGCAATGCCAACTTAGTTATTCCATCCTAAGACAGAATTTACCTCTATAAGAGGATATCGGCCTCCAGCTAGGTTATTTCCTATTCCAGGCTGACCACTTCCAATAAGCACGAAACTGCAGTCCTTACCGAGTTGGCGGTGTATTGCATCTTTTGGAAAGCTTGATTTTATAAAAATTTGCATTTTTGACTGAAACTAACGCTTCTTTCCAGAGGATATGAGGATTGGAAACTATACAATTCCAAAACGAAGTATCTTGGTGGCTAATCTGTGGAGTGCAAATAACGATCCAGAACTCTACGAAAATCCTGAAAAGTTTAAACCCGAAAGATTTTTGAGCACTGATGGAAAAAGAGATAAAAGAGACGGACCATATCCGTTTGGATTAGGTAAGGTGGACAACGAAGATTGTTGCCCAAAATGTTTTGATTGAAACGAAAAAATTAAAAATTATAATTTTTTTTTCTTTTCCACTTTATGAATGTGTGTATAATTAAATTGAAAAAATGTTCAATGATACTGGGAGCAGTAATTTAGCTAACTTAGATCTGTAATTTATTTTTGCCGCACTTTTGACCCCTGTCCAGAATTGCTCTCTGTTTTAGTCCACCAGATCAAATTCTCAAGCTACACAGGACTCAAAGTTTCTAATTTATCATATGTAGGACATTTTTAAAAATATTTAGGGCAAAACAAAATATTTTTAAGAAAGCAATAATTACATACATTGCATATACAATACAAAAAATTACATTTTTATATTTCTGATAAATACAAAATTGTTTTGCATTCCTAACTGAAATTTTATTTTTTTCATGACAATAAAATGGATTAAAATTTGTTACAAATAGCGGTAATAATATTTTGAAAAAGAAATAACGCTTTATTTCAATTTAAATATGTTCATGTCTCCAATAAGAGAGCAGTTGGGCTTCCTGTGATACTCATTCTCCTTCGGAAAGTAGTTATAGGTATAGGTGGCATTCACACTTGGTGCAAAAAAAAAAAAGACGCGATAGAAGAAAACCAACTTCATAGTTCTGAACTCGGCATGTCTATTTTACTCTAAAACAACTCAAATTACTAACTCACGGAAAATTTTGATAAAAATTGTTCGCCTATGTAACTTGCATATGGAAATGTTTCTTCATTGTGTAAACCTGGAAGCATTAGACAATTTACGGGTAATATGGCCATTCGGAAAAGTTCATCGATATTATTTCTACCAAATAATATTGAAAACATTTGGTTTTAGATCTACAGCTTTACATTCATGGAAAACTTGCTATGAAAAAATTATTTGTCACTGGGCACTCAATTTAGCAGAACATTATAAAGTGAACGGGTGAAAATCGCCAGAGAAGCTCATTAATTGCTTAATGACGATGGCACAGTATTGTTAAAAATTTTGACTTCGTACAAAGCTTAGACATTCTTTCTTACATTTCAACTCGTAAAAAAATGAAAAGAAACTTACAAGTAATACGTACCGTGTTGTTTAGAAGTAAAAAACTTTTCACGGCTATATAACAAGGATACAGAATACAGTTACAGCCACGAGCAAGTTTAAGAGCAAGTATTGCAAAACTTTTTTAGGAGGAAAGGGGTGACGCTTCTCACATTCCTCTGATCTTGCCACAGGTATCTCTTTTGGACTATTTATGACATGAAAAAATTGCAAGGGCTTCACTTTTTTTCCGAAGATGAGATTGATGAGATTAATGGAAACAATTTTTAGCTCATTGCAACAAGTGAACCAATTGATAAAAAAATTTTCTTGTCAAGCTGGCCAACAAAAATACAGTGATTTTGAAGGTCTTAATTTGTTCACTACAAACAGTTGGAGATTTTAACTTGTACCACTCAGATGTATCCTCACAAAACTCAGTTTGACTTTTATGTCGATGGTTGTAATGAAAAGCAGATTGAAATCTTCTGTTCTAACTGCTTTAATATTGTACATCGAGCAATTGTTTTGCTGCTTAAACATGTGTTTCTTGTAGTACATTGCATTAATCTTTAAAAAAAAATATTCAATACATAATTCCATTTCTTTTTCTCCCTTAACAGGAAAAAGGTCCTGCGCTGGTGAGTCTTTAGCTCAAATGGAAGTGTTTGTGTTTTTGGGATCCATTCTTCAGAATTTCAGTGTTCTTCCAGGAAATAATGATTACGAACTGAGATTGAAACCGAGAGAATAAATCAAATATTTACTCGACTTCATCATTAGAAAGAGACATTCTGAAAAAATATATTGCAAACATTTTGAAAAATACATAACTTTGACTTTGGAATGGAGAGTAATTTTTCAGTGAGATATGTTCATGTAGGCAGTACACATCTCACCGCATACTATGCAATAGGCATATATTGTATGCAATATTCAGACTCTTTCAAACATAAAGCAGTAAGTTACAGCCCCTAAGCCAGGGCTAAAGCAGAAACACATGCAATATACACTGCCGACTCGGTTATCCCACCCAAGAACTGCTGTTTCGTGCTTGTTAGCATTTCCTATTCCAGTATACTGCACTGCAAAAAATGAACTGCTGTTTTTACAGTATAATACTGGCAGCCAAGGTTCCAATTTAAAACTGTAAAATGCAGATTAATAAACTGTAAAACTAGCAATTTTAGTTTCTTGCTGTTAAGTCAGAAATTTTACAGTTTATTGCCGTAAAGTTTAACTGCATTATACTGTAAAAACAGCAGTATAATACTGGCAGCAGAGGTTCCAGTTTAAAACTGTAAAATGCAGGGTAATAGACTGTAAAGTTAGCAATTTTACAGTTTATTACTGTAAAATTAGCATTTTTTACAGTTTATTGCTATAAAATTAACTGTATTATACTGTAAAAACAACATTCATTTTTTACAGAGTGCTAACAATCGCGAAATTTCAATCTTTGGATGGAATAATCCTAACCGAGGTGACTGTTTATTGCATGTTTTTTAAACATCTTCGATTTCTCAAGACAGTATTGATAGATGTGGCCAATTTTTTATGATCCAAAAGTTAAATTGAAGCAGCTTGAAACAAAGAGATGTAAGTTCCAGAATTTAAAATTTGGAGGTAACTATAGTGCAAATAATAAAAGAAATTCTCATCTGCTTCGAGGTAAAAGATTGCACTAGTATTCTGATACATAGCTTGATTTAAAACGCGTTTCAATGAAAGTCTACCAACAGTTTGAACTTTACTCGTCTTTTACACAAAATTTAAACAAGTTCTCTTACATCCCTTTGTTTCTTACAACCTCAACTAAATTTGAGTTGTCTCTAAAATTCCATCTGTATACACTATGTATCATATATCATTCATTGAGAACTGGTGTGCATCGTTAATAAAAGAAATGTTGTAAATCAAAGTTTGGATTTATTTCGATCCTATAAGAAACATGTTCCATACGTAGCTGACTTACACCGTTATGCTAAAAAATCTTGTGCGAAATAATTTTGGTAATACTTTTTTCCTTACGATTTTTTTTCCTGTAGAAAGAAAATTTCAGTGAACAAGTTCTACAAACTATTCTGATCATGAAAATCACTCTGTAAATAGTGCGAATAGCTAGTCTTATAAGAATATTGATTTCATAATATAATACTCTAACAGCATTATTCAGTTACCATAACTCTGATTAATTATTTAAAAATCTGGTTTAGGTTAAGTTCTACATTACTACTCATTGTTTAACTCATTCCATCCTAAAAAAAAAAACTATATATAATCTAGTGAAAGAGAAAATTCTTTATAAATTTTCAAGTTGGACGCTGCCTAACGATAGAAATATTATACCAATCTAAACTACTTAAATCCCTCTTTACT
The DNA here is from genome assembly GCA_038373865.1 of Uloborus plumipes. NCBI lineage: Eukaryota > Metazoa > Arthropoda > Arachnida > Araneae > Uloboridae > Uloborus > Uloborus plumipes. The sequence continues at coordinate 9,371 of JAXGGA010007569.1, forward strand.
CGTAAGTGGTAAACTTATGAGTTCAAATAGCTTCAGGTTATTGTAAAATAGTTTAAGATTTATTTAAAATTTTGATTATTGAATGTTATTTGTCATATTTATTCATGGGAAATTCCATGAAAAGTGAAACTAGTAGGTTAAAATTTTAAATTGCAGTTATTGTGATATATTATACTATATCAATGTTAAGCTTAAAATGCGTATTTTCACAATATTGCATTGGTTTTTAATAAAAGTTAAACAAATGTTTTTTGTTCTTTTTGGAAGTACAGCATGCAGGTCCTCATTACAATCAGGAAAAAAATACATTTTTAAATGCATATTTGTAGTAGACAAATAAAATTAAACGAAATTAGTACGGTTTTAACTACTAACATTGTGCTATAATACTATTCCTTCATTATATATTTTCCTGAACAAAATTACGTAATTTAAATTTTAAAAGAATCGAAGTTCAATGATACATCCGAAACATAAATTAAGAAATAGCTGAAAAAAATTCCTAAAAAATTAAAATTGAAGGAAACCCTTTATGGTCATTTTAGCAATTCATCAGAGTAATTGTTCACCATAATTGAAAACATTACATTTTCTTTAGATTTAAAAAAAAGACGTTTCAGACACAACAAAAAGCATTGCGTTGCGTCCATAACACAAATATATTTCTAAATAAGTGCATAAAAAGTATTGAATGTATAGAAAAATATCGAGTATGATATGTAATACCTAAACAAACTTCTGGTGTTCTTATTTTTGAACGTTGAATAAATACCTTGATATTTTCATTGTAACTGTTTGTTAATGTGTATTAAGCAGTATACTTAAAAATATGCTTAGATGTATTTTATTTCCATTTATGTATCCGTGTTTACTTGCGCCTCAGGTGTGTTTACAACTGCCCTCCTAATGGGGCAGATGTGAACAAATTTAAACATATTTTAGACTTTTTTTTTGGCTGGAATTCACTGTTGAAGAAGGGAAGTAACTGCATGAAAATATTTAGCAAATGTTTGGTTTATCATGTATAGCACTTGTTTCTTTTACATCTCAAATTAATAATGAAAAATATACAAAAATGTCATTTTTGTTCACATGTGCCCCCCCCCCCTCTCCTAAACATAAACACCTTCTATTGTCTAAAACGGAGAAACAAGCTTTAGAGATAACTTTGCAACTTTTATACTTTAATTGAAATGACTAATTACTCTACTTTATTACTTCTGCCAGACCACTATAACGATATTCGTCCTCTCTGAAGCCTTTAAAAATACGTGATTGCCTACTTTTAGAACAATTTTCTCCCACATCGTAAATAGAGACTTTTTTGTTTGTTTGTTTGTTCGTTTGTTTTAATTCAAAATTATAGCGAATATCTGTTAAGCATTCAACATTTTCTAAAATAGTTTCAACTTTTATCAAAGTTAATTGAAAATATCTTGCGTAGAGTATGCGATAATTTAACGCATACTTTTCGTGTTTCATAATATCTTCCAACTCACTTAGCATTTAATTACAGCAAAAATTAAAAAGCCCATCTTTTTTTTTTTTTTACAATAGCTTCTTTTTTTTCTAAATTTAATGCAAAATGCTTCCTTACAGTACATTGTTTTGTACTTTTTCTGAATTTTTTTAAAGTTTCACCTTTTTTTCCCCCCTCTATCAAACGAAACATGTTTCACGTAAAAAAAAGAGGCAATAAAAAGTCTAAGGGCCCTGCTCCACATTGTGACGTAAAGCAGAAAAATAAGGCAGAAACGTAAAATGGATTAAATAGTGTTCCTATGGAAAGTACCCGGATTTTCGGTTTCTGCCTTCGGTTTCGGTCGCGTTTTCCGCTGATGTGGAACAGGGCCCTAATTGACTTTTATGATTACTTAACAGCTGAAAGAAGGTTAAAAGCGGAAATAGTTTCAAGATTTCAATTTCTAAAATAAGATGCACAAGCAACTAGATCAGCGGATATCACTTTAAAAAATGAGTCCTTCAGACTATCAGACAGAATATTTCTCAATCCAGGAATTGTAGTCAATTTTTTTGTGTCTTTATCAGCATTTCTTCTACCGTTTTATCGATAAATTTCTGCACTTCATTCTGTAAGGAGGCAAATAACGAAAACACAATTGTTGGATCAACCTCTTTTGTTTCCGGAAGAAATTCATGACCGTAATTGATAAAACATTTCGATAAATGATTATTAAATGAAAAAAGAATAACTCAAAATAACGACAACTTAGAAAATGAAGTCAGAGGTCTAAGAAATGTTCCTTGTTTCTTAAGAATCATCACAAACTTGGACAGTAAATTAAATTTACCTATGGAAACCGCACTTGTTGTGTTATTTCTCACATGCTTCGTTATTTATTTGTTGAATAGAAATAGGAAATTACCACCAGGCCCATGGGGCTTACCAGTTTTAGGTTACTTTCCTTTCCTCACCGATATGCCATTTATTAAGTTTACAGAACTGTCTAAAAAGTATGGAAGGATATTTAGTTTCCGCACCGTGGGCGGACAACTGGTCGTGGTTTTAAATGGTGCAAAAACCATCAAAGAAGTTTTCCTCAACAGAGCTGATGAGATCATTGGACGGCCTAATGTAACTAACTTAATTTCGTGGGCAACAAAAGGATACGGTAAGTGATATTTTTTCATACTTTTCCTGTGACGTTTTACTGATTTGTTCAGTCAAGGCGGTAGATGTTTTAATTTCTAACATATTTTAACAAAGTATTTTACCCTTTCTTATTGTACAAAAGAAATAGTTTCATTAGGGGGTAATGAATGCACAAGAATTATGTGTGTGTGTCGTGATAACTTTTTCAAACCGATTAGGGAATGTTTTATTCTGTAACGACCTATCGCTGTTTACCCGAAATCAGTGCAATGCCACTTGTGAAGCATACTCATTTGTTTTTTATAAATTTTTGCAGATTTCATACTTGTTTCATTGAATGAAATGTTTTTGAAAGGAGATCATTTGCATTTGTTAAAATGAAATAAATGGTGGATAAAAAGCAAAAATTTCAAAAACATTGTACATTTGATTCTAACTATCGTCATCGTACTGAGAAACGAAACTATTTTATTGGTTATTAAGAGTCAGTCTTTTCACAGTTAATCAAATTAGAAGCAATGAGATAACTGTTTAATACTACATGATACAAAGAACAAACGGGTCATTCCATCGTGACTAAAGTAACATTCAGAGCTAATTTTGTAACTGTTTTTACTTGTAACTTAAAGGATAAAAAATATTTTTTAGTTATGCTAGTGGATTTACAATGTACATGGTATACATGTAGCATTTCTGCTAAGAATTTAAAACAAAATTTCTGACAGTAGATATTTTTTCAACCAAAATAGCAGTATGACTAACGTAACATTTTTGCAACCCGGAAAACTAATGCTCATGTTGTGAGGCAAAAATTTCTCAAAGTTATGAAAGTGTTAAAAATTTAATGATATATTTGAAAAATGTGTTAAGTTGGCTTTTAAAAACATAAAACACATTTATTAAATCTGAATTTTTTTTTTAGTCTTAAGTGTCACTTTTACTCAAGATGGAGTGTGACTAAAGTGTGACTTAGTTTTAGTAAAAATTTTGTCATTTGAAAACGTTCCCGATTTGAAAGTTGCTTTATTTATTTTTTTAACGCAATAAAAATGTGAAATAATTTCATGTTAAATTAACAGCAATGACTGAAAAATAGCAAATGTGATTTAAATATTTATGTATTTATTCATACTTATTTTTTTTTTTTTTTTTTGTTTTGTTAACAGTTTTTTTCGTCCTTCAGTTTTTTTTAAAGAACTTTTTATTTTAAAAAAAGCTCAAAAAATTTATTCGCCAAATAAGTATTAATGATCAATATTGATTCATTATTATTACAGTCTATGTTCGTTTTAACGACCACTCGTTATAAAGACCACCCTAATATCTAACGACCGGTGGGAAAACCCCCAACTTTATCCTAATATACTCCATGTTCTACCTCTTATAGCGCCCACTCTTTATAAAGACTTTTTTTTTGCAGAAATGGGGAAAGTCGTTATATCGAGCGTCGACAGTATTATCTTATTCATTTATTTGTTTTCGAGTAGCAGTAACAATCTACTAATTGACAGACAATTATTATTTGTTATTCTCAGAATGGTGTTTCGTTTTTTTCCTCCGAAGGTTTTGATCTAGATTGTTTTTACTAAGGAAAATAGGGGAGGGGATGATCTTCCATTTACTCGTAGACAAATATCATAAATGTCTTTTCTTTGCGCATAATCAGTGAGTTAGTTAGAGAAGTTAAGGCCTCGTATCTTCATTTCGGAATATGAAGTTCTTCTACTTTTTCGAAATATTGAGCGAACTATTTTGAAGAACGTTTTACAGTTAGTACTACTTTTTGATACAAATAGTTCGCAGGCGGCATAATCTTGCCTATACAGGGTTTTTTTCTTTTTTTTTCAATAGGATTGGAATATTTCAAACTCTTCATTTCTCTCACAGGAATAACACAAGAAGAAGGAGACAGTTGGCGAGAACAGAGACGTTTCTTCCTACATACATCCAAAACCTTGGGATTGGGGAAGACAGAAACAGAAGACCTGCTTCATGAAGAAGTGGAAGAACTGGTGCAGGATTTGAGAAAAACTAACGGTGCACCGGTTGACATCAAGTACATGTTAACAAATACGGTTGGAAATGTGGTAACTCGGGTATTATTGAGCATCAGGTATGATAAAAATGATCCGCAGTTTCGATTAATCGATGATGCTCTTACGGATATCTTGACACTGTTTGCTAGCAAGGCTAACTTCCTGGTTGGTATTTATTTTAAGTAAGTACATCTTGAAAAATTATAAAATGTTAGTCTAAATGTCTTATTAATCATTTTTGCCACAGTTTTTTTATTTACTTTTCAATCAAAAAATATAATGATCACGCAACTGTAACAGTACATGGGCGAAATGACAGTTTACGTTTGAGAACTGATGAGTTGCCAGTATGAGAGATTATACTTGATGAATGAATTGTCAATATTTCAGATAGAAAGTGCCGAAATGGTAGCAAGAGTTGCCTCCACAGCATTAAATTTAAAGCATAAAAAATGTACATGAAACCGATCCATTGAATCGATCACATTAGAAAACTTTTACAAGTCCCATTTCTGGAAGCAAACTCTTTGCAATTGATATTATAGCCTTAGAGGGAAAAAAAAGAGCCAAACAGAAGGAATTTTCTTCAATATTATTTCTTTAAAGTTAAGTGATAATTCAAGCTATTTATGTATTTATTTCATTTTCTTTACACTGCAAAAAAAGAACTGTTTTTACAGTATAATACTGGCAGCCGAGGTGCCAATTTTAAACTGTAAAATGTACAGTAATAAACTAAAAATTGCAATTTTGCAGTTTATTACTATAAAATTAGCTGTATTATAATGTAAAAACTTTTTTTTCTATCTTTCATTCTTTCCAATGGGGCTGCGAAAGCGAGAAAAAGCCTTTTGCAGACCCCCGATAAAGCAGCCAGCCTTTGCATGTGCCACCATTAAGGCGCTGTGATGCGTAGCTACAGATTATTTTGACGCCCAGTTACCGCCAGATGGAGGCACCTATGCTCTCTTCGATGCAAAACTGCACTAGGAATTTGATTTCTAGGTTCCTTAATTTCTAGATAGGAACATTTTTTTTTGCAGTGTAGGATTTAACCTGTCAAATTTTGTAAAACTATTGTGGATTCTCTGAACTTCCTGAACTTTTTCTTTTTTCAATAGCAAATTATCTCTGAAGCAATTTTGTGTACTAACCATTTGCCTAAAACAAATTCGTGTTATTTTACATAAAATTTTCCTATAATCTTGGTACTTTCAATGTGTGAAAGGTTCTGTGCAGTTTTAAAGCACTAACAGTCAATTTTCAAATTCGGGCGAATTCGGGCTAAGCAACGCCGGATTTTTAGATGCATTTAGTCGGTGCTAAGTTAATCATATCAGTTTGAATTAATGTTACATAATTCCCGAAGAAAAACTCTTTACAAAATCAATGTCTTTCATACAGGAATTTTTATTATTTAATTGTGATATTTTTCAATTAAGCTGGAATCTCTCAGAACTGGTAGAATATTGAAACGAGCCACCTTTACTTCAGGTATCCTTGTTAATTATATTGCTCGATCTTTTACTACAACCAAATTTATTTGCAGTATTTACAAATGACACAATAACCAAAATATCCAGCGTTAATGCAAATATCATAAAACACCATAAGGGCAATTCCATGCAAGTGTGGAAAAGCGTTGAAAAAATTAAACTCGAGTAATGTAACTGTTCTGCATATTTTTTGGTTTAAAAATGTTAGAAGTTTCTTATTTATAACAATTTTTTGTTAGGAATGTAGCTTTTTAGTTTCGGCAATGCTTTGAAGTTGGTATTAGAATATTTTATTTTCAGTGAAGCAAATGGTCAAACTTTCAACATTGATAAGTTTCAATTTTTTCCATTAGATAAATGTGACAAAGGAAGATTGTTGTTTATTACACTTTAAATTAATATTGTGAATTGATGAAACAAGTGTTTTCAATTTAATTAAGTGATTTATGTCAATTTCAAAATGGCTCTTTTCTAAGTAACGTAAGTTACCAAAAACATGTTAAAGTTTTTACAGCAAATAAAGAAAAGGCAATACAATGTTAACTATGTTATATTTTCTATATGATAGATGTGTATTAAGCAAATAACAGTACTTTTCTTTTGAATACTGTTTATTTAATTTTTTGTGCTACAATCAAAACGTGTAACATAAGTTACCCACATATGCAGATAACGTAAGTTACCTTAGTAGAACTTCAATACTTGTGTTTCGAAATAAAGTAAATTGTAAATAAAACCTATGTGGTTAATAGAAGTAATTTATTCAATAATTATTTTAATTGTACTGTATTTACTTAATTTAGATTACTCATATTTCTTAAAATGTCTGTTTGTTAATAAGATTACAATACACCTTTATTATAAATTACATGCTTCTTTTTGGCTGTTAAGATATTAATTCTCTTTAAACAAATATTTAGGAGGTAATGTACTATGAATGATTCAAAAATGACTTCTGTTATGATTTAAAGTTATCAAATATGTTTTGGAAAAAACAAATATAAAAACAGTTTATCTCTTTCAATTGAAATATATTTGGTTCTTCATTAAAACGCCACTGAATTCTGCAGAAAAGATGCGCTGTAGAAGGGGTATGAGAAAAGTCATGTGGATATTACAGATTCATAAATAAAAGTCACTCTTGGTAGTATTGAAATATGTTAGAAAAAGCAAAATGTATCAAAAATATTTTCTGAAGATCCGCACATTGATAATGACCATTTAAGAACCAGAAATAAACAAAATGTAGGGTTTCGTTTAGTTAGTATTTTAAGAAACAAGAAGAAAAAACAGAGATAAACCTGGTGACTGGTGTGTGGTACGAAAATACATTGTATCCTTGAGTTGTGACGATTATTGAAGAAAACGAGTTTAAAGTAAAAGTAATGGCTGTTGTTGGTACCAATTAGAAATGGCCAGAAACAACAGAGGAAATTTATTATAAGAGAAAACATGATTCGAAAATAGAATTACCTGAACTTGTTAATACCAGCAGCCAGTATGCATTTAGAATAAGTCTTATGTTTTGTAATATTTTTGATTGATCATTGAGTTTGGCATTAAATTTCTGTAAATTTAACTCATAATTGTTAATTTTCAGTATTTTGATCTAAATTAAGCTGTAATTTTCATTCATTAATTTTTGTAATAAAGATATGCTTGTAAGTGAATTTTGTAACGTAAGTTACTGTAACGTTAAGTTACCCAGTTAAAAATTCCCATAAAATTCAATTTTCAAAATAAAGTTTTAAATTTACGAAAATTAATTCCTAAATATAATAAGAAACTGATAAATTATACTTCAAACAAGAAAACAGCTGTAATAGAGCAGAAATTTGCCTTAGAACCAATTTTCATATTATGCCATTCCCTTTTTGTGTAACGTAAGTTACTGCCTTATTTTTGACTGCTAAATTTTGTAAAATTTAAGTGCATCGAATATTTTTGCATTTTAATTTTGCTTTTGACTGTCATTTTCACTGAATGCTTTTGTACAAGGTTTTTATAACAATATTTGTCTGTACTAAGGAGCTAACTGCATAAGAGTTGGTCGAAATGTAACATAAGTTACCGTGGAATTGCCCATAAGAAAAACCTACTGTCTGTCTGCGTATTGCGCACCTGGCAGTCACGATCACTTCCATTTGAAAAAGGAGTGATAAGATAAGGAGACGCACTTGCCGGTGCTTTCGCTTCTTACTTCTTGTTGAATGTCACTTCGCATTCTCCCCCTATTTTGAGAACATCCGAAGAGACGACAGGCATGCGCAAATGCGAGGAAGGTTTTACGATAAAAGATTAGACAGTACACACACATATTTACTTCAAAATACGACAAAACACTAAGACAAAACTCACAGCTCAAACAGGGCGTAGGCAGTTAGAACTAAACAGAATACAAACTCTCACAGCAAAAGTCAGGGGCGTAGGAACCGAGGGAGATGGGGGAGCTCAGCTCCCCCTGGAATACTTCAGACCGGCTCAGCTCCTCCGGAAAAATATCTTTACTTCAACATTTAGTAGCATTTTTTTTTTTCCTCAAACCTGTTTTCGGATGTGTGATCTTCTTTTCTTAGGAAATTCACGCAATGTCACCAAAAATCGTAAAAAGTCATACTTTAAAGGTGCCATTTAAAATTTGTTCCGTCAGAAAAGTTTGAGATTTCCTGTTTCTGAGCAAATATTCCATCTAAAATTAAGTTGATATTAAAAATGCAAAAGTGTAGTTAAGCTTGTCTTTCTGAGAAAAGAGACATTAGCAATGTTTTTAGATTCTCTTATTCAAAAAAAGTTTTTTTTTTTTTTTTTTGAACATTTATGACTTTATAATTGATCTTGTGTGTAAAGAGGCAAAAAGTATCTCCCCCCCCCCCAGAAAGCGCAATGCGTTGCGCCGGGCTCCCCCTGTTTATACAAAGTTCCTCCTAATAATTAAAATCTCTATTTGGTTATGTAATATTAATATTCTCATCTTTTACATTTAATTCAAATTTTATTTTCTAACAAATTTTTAGCTTAATTTTATGGCTGCTACCCAGCTTGTGGAAACTGAAAAAGCATAAAGAACTCGCAAAGAGTATAACAAGAAATATCATAGATGAACATGTGAAATCTTTTGATGCCGATAATCCAAAAGACTTGGTTGATGAATATTTAAAACTGATGTACGAAAATAAGAACAAGAAGATGCAGAATAATATGTTTACTGGTAAGGCACATTAAGAGCGAATACAGTACGATATTTTTGGAGTTTGCTTTTTAGCCTACTTTCCCGTTAAAAATAAAAGAAAGACGAAAAAAGTATTAAAAGTAGCTTAACGCATCTAAAAAATATCGCCAATTCCAAAAAATATTGCCAAGTTAAAAAAATATCGCCAAGTCCAAAAAATATCGCCAAGTTAAAAAAATAAAAAGGTAAAATGAATATCGAAAAATTAAAAATTTGAAAGTAGGGTATTGAGATGGGGAATTTGTGTGTCGGTCTGTCGGTCGTCGGTCGGTCGGTCTGTCTGTCCTCCCCTAATAACTTTTGAATGAACATTCCGGTTTGGACAAACTTTTTTTTGTTGGAAAGATCTCAGCGAGTACAGCTCATATTTGATTTTTCGATTTGAACAATTTTTGGTTCAACTTTGAACCGTTCAAACAACCTGTCCCGCGATACTAACTTTTTAGTTAACAGTCCGATTTGAACAAACTTTTTTTTGTTCGAAAGATCTTATCAAGGATATTTCATTCCCGTATTTACATTTTCGATTTGAAAAATTTTTCTTTCAACATTGAACCGCTCAAGCAGCTGTCACCCCTTATAACTTTTGAGTGAACAGTCCGATTAAAATAAATTTTTTTCTTTGTTGGAAAGATCTCAGCAAGGATACTTCATTTCCGCATTTAAATTTTTAATTTGAACATTTTTTTGTTCAACATTGAACCGTTCAAGCAACCTTTCCCCACCTAATAACTTCTGAGTGAACCATATGAATATAATAAACTTTTTTTTGTTTGAAAGATCTCAGAGAGGCTCATTCCCATATTTCGCGTTTTGATTTGAACCATTTTTCGTTCAATATTGAACCGTTCAGAAAAAAAATTTAACATTAGCCCCTACGGGGAATTTAAGTTGAATGTTGATCCTGAACTTAAAGTCGGATTTCCTTCAAACTAACTTTGTAAGAAAATGGGCTTGATACATAATGTTTGTGAAGTACTTTTCTGAATAATCTTCTGTGAGGACTCTGATTCCGACTCCGACTCCGCAAACATGGCGGAAATGCAGACTCAGATAAAAAATGACTGACTGTGCAGACGATTTTTTGTTTATTTATTCATTTGTTTTATTTTATTTATTATTTTTATTATTGTTATTTTTTTGGCAGACGATTTTTTTTTGTAACAAAAATGTTTCATTCGCGTGGGCATTTTATTCTTTATTTATATTTACCAACTGGCAATGGATTAAAAGTGAAATTCGAGACATTTTATCAACGGACGAGGTTTTTTTTTTTTTTTCTTTCTTTGATAAAATGTGTTTTGATCAAGGAGATTAAAGAGGAGGAGCTAAATCTCTGCTATCTAAAAGTGGCAACGAATTCTCACCCGCCGCCAGAGGACGCTAGCTGAAACGCTCCCTATCTCCAACGGGAATCAATGTAAATGATACTGAATCTGTCATCTTTTTTAATGCTGCTATGGGGAAGAAAAAAATTTTTTTCAACTGGATTTTGGTGTAAATCTTCGATCGACATTATGAATTAAATATGATTTTCATCCCACGAAAATAGGTGCCGTATTCTTTGAGAAATAGGTTTAATCGAATGCTCTTACCAACTTGCCAAATCTGACAGAATCTGTCATTTTTAAAGACTGCTGTTGGCAAGAATATTTTTTTTAATTGGAATTTTGCTCAAACCATCGATTAACATTATGAACTAAATATATTTAATAAATACATTTAAACTAATAATTATTTTGTGTACTAAATATATTTAATTAATAACAAAATTAAATTCTGACATAATTAATTTTTTGCCTCATGCTTAATTTATCAACAATTTAGAGAACTGATTCTCAGCAAAAATTATATCGTACAATGCAAAGAAAATGTCACATTCAGTCGCATATATGTCAAATTTGGCAAGTAGTTTGATACCGTCGATTAAATATCTTTCTTAAAAAATACGGCAAAATTTCAGTGGGATCAAAGTCATATTTAGTTCATAATGTTAATCGATGGTTTACACCAAAATCCAGTTGAAAAAAAAATTTTTCTTTCCCATAGCAGCATTTAAAAAGATGACAGATTCAGTATCATTTACATTGACTCCCGTAGGAGATAGGGAGCGTTTCAGCTAGCGTCCTCTGGCGGCGGGTGAGAATTCGTTGCCACTTTCAAACTAGCGCATCTGTAGAACATTTCTCTCCTTCTTTCTACTCCGTGGTTTTGATATACTTTGTACTTTTATTTTATTTTATTTTATTTTTTATTTTATTTATTTATTTATTTATTTTTTTGAAAACGTTTGAGTAATTTTTCTACGGAAGAACTGTAACAGTTACATTCTTTAAAAGGTGCGACAAAACTTTATTTATTTACTTTTTATGTGTCTATTTCATCTGATGAGAGGGGTATATTTTGCTTTTAAAAATCAGCTTTAAGTGCTAAAAAGGTATGTTTGACATAATTTTTAGTCTCAGATAATCAAGAGAATAATGATCAGATGCTAGAATGCCGATGTCGATGTACGGGAAAGTAGGCTCGTTTAGTTCTTGACAGAACTTCTTGTATCTTCTTAAATTGTTTGCACAAAATATTTCTTACAAATTTATATTGTAATGTGCTCTACTCTCATATTTTCCAACACATTACATTTGAATGTATCCAAAAACCAATCTGACAAGTCCTTACTATATGCAATACAGAAAAAGTCCACAATAGTTCACAATAAGGATGAAACTGCAGTCTCAAGATGTCATGATCGAGCTGTGGGGGTAATTGCTTCAGTTCTGCCTTAGCCCTGGCCAAGACTTCACTAGATAGCGTTTTATACAGGCTGTTTCATTTGATCAAAATCCTTGGGATAAAAACGGTGGTCCTTGTCCAGCGACATCTATCGAATTTTATGGTAACCATCATTATATACAAATCAGATAATAAAAGACAAAATTAAAAGTTAATTTGTTGGCGACAATTTTACAATTTGGCATTCAATTCTATTTTAGTATATTTAAACGTTATTTAATAGCTTGTTTTATTTGTTGGTTTATTCTGCATTTTAACGGCATATTTTAATTAGTTAGCGAATTATTTTTCATTTTAATTGATTCTAATTATTAATTAACTATGAAACGACACTGGCATTGCAGAGCGATAAATGGCGAAATCGCTAAGCGAGCCAATACTACCAACGGGTTGCCATAGAACTTTTTAAAATTCAGTCCACAGTTCGCCATGATACAGTTGGTCGTCGCAATATTGTAGTTTTGTTTATTTTTTTCGTACTTGTATTGCTCTTTAGTACCAAGCTATTATATATGCTCATTTCGTTGTTACTAAAAAAATTAATATGTTTTGTTGTCAATCGTCTTTCCGTTGTACACCATCGCTTCATTACGGTACATTTCATTCTGGGGCATCAAAATGAAAAAATGAAATGTCTCGACGAATAGATTCGCCATTTATCGCTCTGATGCGTCAACGCCATCAAAATGAACATCTGAACTTTTGCGTAGCAATTAAGATCGTGTGAGCAACAATAATGAAACAAAATAGTAAATTAGAACAATATTATTTCATTGCTACATTTTTTATTTATCGGCTGCGAATTTAAGCGTATATTTTATTAATGCAGAGATGTCAAAATTGAACGCCATTGCTATATGTTGTTAATTCGAAGAAAGTAAACAGATGAATGAATGTCGTATGACTGAATCATAAGTTGTGACCAACTTTACCTGAAAAGGGAATTTATTTCCCCTAAAAAGCAGTACTAATAAGGCCTTCGGCATCAATTCACTCTGTACTCCACTTCAGTTAACTATATCAATATTTTTTAACCCTAAAAGATAGGATAAACATCACTTTTTACAGCAGAAACAATATGCTAATAAATGTAAACAAACATTTGGGTGGTCCTTGTTCAGAGCTCTCTAGCGGGCAAATCTTTACCATTGATGTTCTGAGTAATGATACAGCCTGTATAAAACGCTATCTAGTGAAGCCTTGCCCTGGCTTAAGGGCGGTAACTCATTGCATATTACCCAGCCTTATGCCACCAATTTACGAGTTGAGCCGTATCATGGTTTGCGAACGCTCGCTGGTAAGGTAAATACATTTTATCTACCAGTTTGAATGTTATCTTGGCTGCCATAAGAAGATTTCTGCCTCCAGATCGATTATTGGCTATTCCTGATTGAGGAGTCCACAGTAAGGACGAAACTGCAATCTCGGGCTGTCATGATGGAGCTGTGGGTGTAACTGCTTTAAGTCCTTCCTATGTTTAAAACTAGCCTTTTAATCGGTGTCGGATTTTCGATTTTTCTTAGCTGGAAAAGTATTGTGAAACAGCAATACTTACCTATCTTCAGTCAACTTTTAACATCAAATTTTAACGAGCAAAAACTTAGAAATGAGGCGAAATTTCCGCCTTTTAGAAGCTGCTGCGCAGGGTAAGGGCTTACTCTCCCCTTACCTCACCCCCAGATCCTGCTCTATATTTAGTATATTACTGTACAGAGAAATATCATTGTTTTCTAGATTATATATCGAACCTTGTGTGTGTATGTGGATACGGAGACAACGATTGCATATAAAATTAACTTGGTTAAACTTTACATATTGCACTAAAGAGCATGTTTAAGTGCTTATTTATTTATTTGTAGAGTAAAATTCACTGGTGTTTACAGTTAAAACTGTGTGAAAATTAAGAGTTCAGATACGAAAAACTCCAACTACAGTAATACATTATATTTTAAATATAGCTAAATAACAAAGCAGAATAGTCATTTTCCTTATAACATTTTTTTCTTAAATTGAAGACCTTGCTACAAAATGGCAGCAGCTATAAATTTTTAAAACTTTCATAAAACACAAACGCAAAAAAGTTTTGAAAATTCATTTTTAAAAGCTTTAACTTTCTCTACAATATTACAATGTTAAAATTGTCTTGAAGCCAGTAGATACTTTAATGAAATATAATCTTAACTATGTATTAGTCATTCTTGTATAGTGTAACTTGCATCATTTTTGTTTCAAATGCTTATCAATAACCAAACTGAATTTTTAATTAAAAAAATAGTTAGTTCTAATCAGAAAATAGTAAGAGCACTCTAGTAAAAACCACTTAAGTTTCAAAATAATACACAATAATTTTACAATTTAGCAAAAATGATCAACAGCATAGTAAATAAGTACCAAATGTTTTAATATTTGTTTCCAAGAAAACATTCATTTTGTTATGAAATTTTCATTAATGCTAAAATTAATTTTTAAAAAAACTTGTAATTCTCCATACTTGTGCAGAAGATAGACTACGTGCGGCCATTGTGAACATTTTTGTTGATGGATTCGAGTCTACCGGGATCTCCATCTTCCTGTTGCTGCTGGAGTTGTCCAAGTATCCTGATGTCCAAGCCGCAGTTCAACAAGAGATTGATTCGGTCGTTGGATCGGACCGACTGCCGTCTTGGCTTGACCACCACAACATGCCCTACTTTGAGGCTGTCATCCAAGAACTTTGGCGGTTTGCTGCTCCTATTAATGTCTCAACGCTTTATTCGAATTTTAGTAAGTATTGACTTATGGGCACAATCATGCTCTGAAAAGCGTGTGTTTTCTAAAAAGGGATCTTTATTTTCAATAAGTTATTAAGAAATCATAGCACTAACTTGCTTAAAAGCTTAGTCACCTCGCAGGTGCGTAAGTGTTTGCAGTACACTACACTTCGTAAGTACACTGCACAGGTGTTACAGCACTGAAATCAGTTACAATTTTTTCGAAATTAGGCAGAAGTTTCATGTATTCACTGCAACGTTTACTTCTTTTCAAATTAAAATGAAAAGTTTGCTATTTTTTCTCCCTTTTAATGGCATATATCGTTGCCTAAGAGCAACACCAGAATATCTTTTACTGTTATTCTCAGGCTTAGATGTCTTACTGTTGCTCAGAGGCGATGATATAGCATATACAGTGAGCTCTCACTTATACACCGCCTCCTTTATGCGCCTTTTTCACTTATAAGACGGTTTTCAATGGTCCCAGCACATTCTATAGCATAATAATGATAATATCATTCGTTTATGCGTCGCTCTAAAGATAAATATTTCACTTATGCGTCGAATTTTTCGTAAAATATTAAAAATTTATTTTATTTTCTTTAAAAAATAAGCATGTTTCTTCACTTTCTTCTTTAATATTTCGATTTTATTGCTCACGAAAGGCATTTTTTCCTCATGAACTGGAGTTCGGAGAGGGTCAATTATCTATTATGGATCGTTTTAAAAGGTCCAGTTTGTGATTGGGTATGCTACAGTTTTTGTTTTCTCGTTATCATTGTAGTTAGGTTACAGTAGTTGCAAAACCATAGTAATAGGAGCATTTTCTATAGAAAAATTCTTATTCATGCTTTCATTAGAACTTATGTTGCGTTTTAGTCCTTTAAATAGACTTGTTCACTTACGCGTCTCTCTCACTTATGCGCCTTTTTCTGTTGGTCCCTTGGGCCGGCGTATAAGTGAGAGTTCACTGTATTCTTAAAAATACAATATTTTCCGCTATGATATCTTGGGAAGTTTTTGGTACTGAGTCATTTCTCATTCACATTCAAAAGTAACTTAACATTTCAATTTAAAAAAGACAAAAAGAAAAAAAAATGCTGCAAGTATAGAAACATCAGCAACAAAAACTGAACATTACTTTTTGTCACCTTTTTTGTGCTTTCATTAATCCCGAAAACTAGCAGCCTAAGATAAATTTTAGTCAACCTGCTTTTGTTGATGGCCATTATCACTGATGAAAATTCTCGTGTACAGAATTTTTCTTTTCTTTCAAGCTGGATAGTTCAGCATCCACTCTCTCTTTAAATCCTTCAATTCATTTTCATTTACTGTTATTTAAGCTTTTCGTTAATTTAAATCAGCTTAAATCAGAAAAAAGTCAGGACTTATAAATCTAAATTTGGAAATTCACATTTATATAAATTTTTAATTACTTCTTTGTTTTGACTGTCCACATTGCACTTTTGTTTTTAGGAAGGATTAATAAAATTTTTCAGGCCCGGTTGCTACTGTGCATCCCCCCTCCCCCGTTAATAATTTTTGTACTTAAAAGTAAAAATGCAATTCTTTTTTTTTTTAATCTTATCATCTGAAACATATCTGATAGATAAACACAAATATATATTTAGGTTAACAACAGTTTATACTTAGTTATCACGATGTTTATTTTAACAGACGAAATGACACTCTACGGATACAGAATTCCAAAAAGAAGCATCATTGTTGCCAATTTTTGGAGCGCAAATAATGATCCCGAACTGTTTCCAGAACCAGAAAAGTTCCAGCCAGAACGATTCTTGACTGCAGATGGGAAGAAGGAAAAACGAGAAGGACCCTACCCATTTGGCTTGGGTAAGAGCAATTATAAGAAATATTTCTGACTATAATAAGAGCATTTTTCATGAACGTATCTGCACTACTTTCCCGTTCACCAAGGATAAAATTTTTACATATGATATGATACACCTTGAAGCAAATGGGTGTAAGTGCGAAATTTAAAGATTTGGATTAATAGTTCAAATGGTTGAGGAAACTCTAAATTGTTTTGGGGCGAAAGATGGTAATAGTAACCCTTGGAAGGTGCAGCTACACAACATGATTTCGAAAAACTTTTCAGTGAAGGTCCACCTTGGATTTAATCTTCGCATGCCGTTTTATTCAAAACTTTAGAAAGTTCGCTAGCATCACTTTGTTTCTCACCATTTCTCCTATGTTTTCACAGTTTCCATAGTTGTTTATAAGAGCGTTTCAGAGAAAGGGTCATCAAAAAAAAGGGTTTCCTACAACCTCTAGCTAGAATTTACTTCATAAGATGCATCAATATTTCAACTACTTTCCAGCATAAGAACCACTGAAATTGTAACACTTGCCATGGCGTAGGACATGATGAATGTTGCAACATTAAAGTACACACATAAAGTAATTGCAGCAAATTTCTTCGTGTTTCAAAACGCATCAAAAAAAGAAAGAAAAGAAGCTTTCTTAAATAATTGTAAGTCTTCTAAAGAAATTTGTATTTCTATCTTGAGTTGTAATCAAAATCAGCTGCCTGTTTATATATACAGTCGACGCTCGTTATAATGACCACTCGTTACGAAGACCATCCTAATGTAACGACCGATGAGAAAACCCCCGACTGTATTCCAATATACTCTATGTTCTACCTCTTATAGTGACCACTCGTTATAAAGACCGCTTTCTGTAGGACGGAGACGGTCATTATATCGAGCGTCGACTGTATTTATTTATCTTCAGTTTTTGTTATTCTTCAAATTAGAAAATAAAATACTCAGATACAAGGGTTTTTTTTTCCATTTCAGCTCTTTGAGCTCCCAATTATTTTTAATCAATGAATGAAAACATTTCTTCTTGAAAGATATAAACCAACTAATATGTAAATTTCATTGTTTCTCAACACAAAAATAAATGCAGAATTTTCACATTAAATTATTATTATTCTCATGTCACACAATCAAAATATTTTTTGGCATACTATAAAAAGATATTTGTGGAAAACAATTATGGAGATATTTATTTTAAGAATATTTATTTTATTGCTCTTTCAATATTGTTCATTCTAATATTTTCGTCTGCACTGCAAAAAACGAACTGTTGTTTTTACAGTATAATACTGGCAGCCGAGGTTCCAATTTAAAACTGTAAAATGCACGGTAATAAACTGTCAAATTAGCAATTTTAAAGTTTATTACTGTAAAATTAGCACTTTTAATGTTTAGTACTGTAAAATTAACAATTTTAACAGTTTATTACTATAAAATTAGCTGTATTATACTGTAAAAACAACATTCATTTTTTACAGTGTGACGTTTAGAGCTTTTCATTGCAGTGACATCAAAATCGCGAAGCATGCTCGTGAAAATTGATTTCAGTTGAAAGAAAGTATTCAAAAATCATATAAAATTCCACGCCCCACCCAGAAACATGCTTATACTAAATAATTTCTTATGTTTTTCCATAGGAAAGAGAGCTTGTGTTGGCGAATCTTTATCTCAGATGGAAGTTTTTGTTGTAATTGCATCCATTCTTCAATCCTTCAACTTAACTCCAACTAATGATGAATACCTTCTACAAATAGAACCAAGATCATAAAAAAAAAAAATGAAGAATTTGTTTTATAAATAAAATAAATTTGCATGCCCACTTTTTGAATACGAGCATTTTTTTCAGATTATCTTGTTAGCAAAAGGTTTTCTCTCTCAAATCATTACATATTCATATTTTCTATGTTATTTTGTTTTTGAGCACGAAATGTGCACTATATTGTTTTACTAAATGTACGTATGAACAAACTTCAGTATGATGTTATTCGTCTGTATATACATCTGGGGTACTTGTGAATATTGTATTTTGATATCGATTACATAATAAAACATTTATTACGCACCAACTAAAGCCTGCTTTTTTTTTTTTTCAAAACATTTTCAGCTCCAGTACTTGTAAAAGTAGACACTGATTCCGATTAAAACTCGCTAGTAAATTTATAGGTTTTGAGGAATTCATTATTACAATTAAATTAAATAAAAATTATTATCTGTGTTTTGATAGAGAACTAACTAACAGTTATAATATTTTCAAACAACTACTGATGCATCGCATAGCATAAATTTTACCTTACACGCTAACTGATGCAAACAATCAAATTACTGTGACGGACAAAAACAAACTGGAACATCTACGAAGATTCACATTTTAAAAATGTTCTCGACAAATGAGCGAAAACTGTTTTGTAACTTTCATCACATAAAATGTATGCTTCAGCTGACATGTTTCAGGGAAAAAAATAAATCACCCTTTGCAATTAGGGGACCATTAAAAAATTGAAGAAAACTAAAACATTTTTAGATCATCCTTTATCGTAAACAGCTGGAAATAAGTTGCAAATTTCAGCAATTAGCGAACTTATATGTACAACAATTTTATACGTTTTCGTGAACGTGTCATTTATATTCAAAAAGATATAAGTATTTCTTTGAAAAATATCAATTTGTTCGAACATGTTTTTATTCATAACACAGATTTGAAATAAAAACATTTCAAGCTATTAATTCTCTACTGCTCATGAGCAGAAGATATAAATTTACAAAGTACAAAAATTTCATAGCCAAATAGTTTTGTCAACTTAAAAAAAAAAATACAGTTGAGTATGATAGTAGCTTTAAAAGATATTGCCGAGTTATTGAGTCGTATTTCAATTATTTTCAGAACGACGACGAATCGTAAGAATGTGACTCCGAATTTGACCAAATGACGAAATACGACGTATGCAACAGATACCTACAGCTGATGAGAAAATTTAAATATAAAAATTTATATCCAAAATATCCAAATTTTTTACATCGTCAGCTAAAACTTGTCGAATTAGGAAATTTTTGTGAGGACCCCACAGAGACCTTCCGGGTCTAGCCTTTCTCCCATCAAGGTATAATTGACTATGGAAAATCACTAGATGTAGCTGGAAATTCAAATTGAAATTATTTGAATAAAAAGATTTCTATATAAAATCCGAATATATTTCTTTCGTCATGAACGAATTCCGTTAAAAACAGACAGTTAAAGACTGTAATTTCTTTCTTTCTTTTTTTCAGTTCTTTACCTTTGTCATGCTTCTTTCTTTTATATATTTACTATTTTACTGAATAGGACAATCGCAGTTCTATCTAATTTAAACAAAAAAACGGCGGCCTTCTTTCTTAATCTTAAAAGTCAATCTTTCTAGAAACATTACAGGTTCTCCTTCAAACCTTTTCATCGATGGTCTATTTCTTACGGCTACTGATAAGTGACGTATTAGTGGAGCTCTTGACATTGGAAGAAAAAGAAAAAGAAAAGAAAGAAGAAAGATTATGAACACGCATCAGCTTTCGTGTTTCAAAAGTCAAATACCTAAATTCATGTTATCGTTTTCGAATTATGGCTTTGGATAATTACGTTTCTCCTCCTCTTCTGTACACGGCTGTTGTATTAATTATCACTTGGCTAATTCTTTACTTGTGGAACAAGAATCGGAAGCTACCCCCGGGACCGAGGGGGTTACCGATTTTTGGCTTTTATCCATTCCTGTCTACCAGACCCCACCTGCAGTTTGCTGATTTAGTGAAAGTGTATGGAAATGTTTTCAGTTTTCGCACTGTTGGAGGGAAGCTTTTTGTTGTCCTGAATGGCGCGAAAACGATAAAAGAAGTTCTTGGGAATAGATCAGACGAATTTATTGGGAGACCAGTTGGAAGTAATTTGGTTGCTTGGCTTTCTGAAGGATATGGTAAGTAAGTTAATTCTTTAGGGACCATGAGACTTGTGTGTCCCTTAAGTTAAGCAGTAATCGTTTTTAACTTATTTCATGTAAAATAAAATAAGTGAGCCTTAACTGGATAATTCAGTGTTAATCTTAAATCTTTGTTGGAAAATACTCATATTTAAATGTGCTAAATTTTAACAATTTGTGTGCTTAAAGACTTATCTCTTTTTACTCTATCTATTCAAAACTGAAAGAAAATGGCCATTTTGAGACAAAAAAAAAATTTGAATTTTGAGCTTTTTGAATTTTTTAAAAATTTTAAAACCCCGCCTATGTGAATTCTAGTGCATCGAGAAACTTCTGTGCCAAATTTGATGAAAATCCGACGAAAACTGGATTTGTATAAGGAACAAATATACATAGAAACAAACAAACAAACATCCATTTTTTTATACAGATTGTTAGAATGTTAAAGTTATAAAAATTTGGATCCCTCTTCACGTCTAAAACTATTGGTAAAATCAACTTACGAGAGTTCAGATATAGTATCGCCAATTGTTAACAAAATTATTGGAAGAATAACGTAAGGGCGATTCTTTGTAAACTCGTAATTTTCCGTACAGAATCTGTCTGGACATGGTTTTTTTTTCCCCCGTATAATTAAAATACTATTGCTCAGGAAATAAATCTATTACTGTGGTTCAGAAGAGGGCTAAAACAAATTTGAACGAATAAAACAAATCATGTTTTTTTATTATATAATAATAAGCAGCAATTCTTAAACGATCATTTCAAACGAAATTTTGAAATTATTTTAATACAGCAAAGCTAAGCTCATTATTTCTTTCTTTTGATTTGTAACCAAAGCTTCTTTCTTTTTCTTTTTTTAACTACTAGCTCAGGTAAAAAAGTATATATGTATAACAACGTTAAATCGCATAAATTTGCTGATAACAAGGGATACGATTTCGGGGTTTAAAAAGTGAGTTTTCGGATTACATCCTAAAAGCTCAGTTTTTTTGCATTGAAAAGGGGGTTCCTTGAAACCCCGAAATACGTGTATATAGATATTTTCAAATTTGTGCGATTAAACGTTGTTATGTAATTCCTTTTAATTGTTTGCTCAAAGTTATTTGTTTATTTATTTCAAGCAATGGCTTTAAACAATATATAGCATTTATAAATAGTACTGGAGAAGAGCGCTTTTGATTGTCTCTGACTTGCATATAGCTTGTATCCTCTGAGTCCAAAAATGATCTCAGTTTTAATCTATAACGTCAAGCTTTACAGTTACATGGTATCTAAGTGACGAATTCATGAAAAATAAGATATTTTAGAAAAAAAATCGGTCAAAATAATCTTTTATGGTAAGTATTGTATGTGAACTTAAATGATTGTTGCTTACTAAGCAACAATCATCAAAGTTCACATACACGGCACAGAAAAAAAAATGTGTTACTGATAAACACGGAATTATTTTACCACCATTATTATGCCTTCAATATTTTTTCCGTGACAATGGAGTGAATTAAAATTTATCACAAGCAATTCTAATGATATTTTTGAAGAGAGGCACTTTATATCAATTTGAAAGAGTTGTTTCAGCTAATGGGAGACACGTATGGCTTCCTGTGATAGACGCTCTGCTCAGAAAATGGCCATATTCACAAAAGGTGCTTAAAAATAAATAAAACAAGTTCTAAAAATTTGAAAAAGCACTTTTACTTTTTTTTTTAATTTTTAGATAAGGATTATAATATTTTAAACATAAATGCATTCATATTTAGAAATATTTCTTTCGGCAAAAGCAGTTGTAATCACGATCGAATAATTTAGTGATGATATAAATATTTTTTCTAAAATGGAAATTTTGTCACTTGACCGGTTTTGCAAGTGTACTAATAAGAACCTTCCGCTTAGTATGAACAACAACGTTTAAGAAGCAAAACATTGTCAAAAATGTTGCAAGAAAGTGACTCAAAAAAGCCACATTTTCAATGCCAAGAAAAATACAGTGAGCTTGTAGATGTTCCACAAAAGTCGGACTGCCTTCATTGAATATCTTTAAATCAATAACCTCAAATTGTATAGAAGTAAAAAGAAAGCTTACTTTCCTTGCAAACCCTGAAACAAGTTTATGAATTATTTAAAAATTTTGTGCAATTTTAACATTGCTGCTTACAAAAAATTCACCTTCATATGACTATAATTGTAACGTCTAAAGCTAAACGAGCTTACATTCCCGTACACCAACATCGGTATTTTAACACCAGTTTAGTTTCTATTCCAAGTAGAAATGATAACAAACTATTTCAACATGCTTCTTTATCATTGGACACAAATTTCTAAAAACATATACATTCTAAAAACATATACAACTACATTCATATTTTATGTAAAACGCAAGAAACTAATAAATTTTTTAAACAATATCCAATTCATCAATCTGTTAGGTTGGTACTGTTTACAAATTTGTTAATTAAAAAATTCACAGAACTAAAAACTTCTAATTGAAAAATTTTTAATATTGTTTTCCGAAACTTTTAGAGGAAAAAAAAAGTATGATATTTAATGTATTTTAATGAATACATCCAAAACTTTTCTGAAAGGTATTATGAAGTGATCAACAAATACAGCAAATAACATAGGATATTTTTTTACAAGTTTTGTTTAAAATGTTTAGTAACTGCAAATCCCTTCATGCACCCTCTGAAAATTTTCATATATATATTTTAAAATACATTTAAAATAATATTTTTCTTTCACAATTCTTAATTGATACTATCTAAAAGCATTTGAAATATTAAAATTTTAAAATTTTGTGCAAAAAAACTATTTCCTAGAAAATGAAGCACTTTAATAGAAGAAAGCATCATATTTAAATGCATGCGATTACCTTTAAAACCAGCTAACTTATTAATACAGCTCCTATGTAACTTGAATTATTAAGTTTTATATAGTAGAACGGGCAAGTAAAAAAAGGACATTTAGTAAATTTCAAATTAATTGGGAATGATTGATTTTTTTTAATTTGATATAAATCATTGTGGCAAACCACAAGATTCCTATAAGTTTTATGAAGAGCTGAAAAAGTCAAGTTGAAAATACATAACTGAACCGTTTATTTCAAAAACCAGTCAAGCGAGAAACTCTAAAATTTTGAAAAAAACACCTTTACCCTTATTTGAAATTTTGTGATAAGGATTACAATATTTAAAACTAAAATACACACATATTTAGACATTTTTCTTTAAGTAAAAAAATTTATAATAACGATTGAGTAGTTTAAAGTGATAATATAATGTTTTCTTAAAATTAGAAATTTTGTCTTTTGATTGGTTTTTGAAATGAACGATATAATACTTTTGGCTCATTTGACATGGAGTAACCCCGAAGAGCCCATCTGGGGAAACTAATCTTTATTAGCTAGCCATTTTAGACATAGTGGTCTCGTTTGAGTCCACCGGAAAAAAAGTATCATGGAATCAAATGGGTCTAAGAAAGAGACCCTGACCTTGCAATACACCTCACAGGTAGCACAAAACACCTTTAAACGTTTTATAAACGTTTTTAAGCGGTTTTTACAACGTTAATAACCATTTCACAACCTTTAAAAAACGAAGTGTGCTACTTGGGCTTTTGCAAATCAAGTATCCAATGCTTCCGCTCAACCTACTGCTGAAAAAACAAACTGAAACTGGTGTGCATAAAATGTGATGAGCTACTGATTTCTCCACAATTAACTGATTTGACCTAACTCATACCGTTAACTTGATATGATTTTTTCCAAACCCCGTAATTCTTTTATGGACACCCTGTGTAACGGTTTTTTCGCTTCAGGTATTACTCAAGAAGAAGGCACCTCTTGGAAAGACCACCGAAAGTTTTGGATTCAAACGTCCAAAGCTTTTGGGTTTGGGAAACTGGAAATGGAAGAACTTCTACAAGAGAAGATAAAGCTGATGCTGGATGAACTGAGGGAGATAGGAGGAAAGCCAACGGACCTCAAGTACCACATATCATACGTTTGCAGTTGTGCCATTTCTCAAGTGCTTTTCGACAAGAGGTTCGACAAGAATGATGACTTCTTTCAAAACATCAGAAAAGCAGTCCATGACATGGTCAAAATTTTTGCTGGGAACAGAAAGTACCTAGTTGGACTCCCCTTTGAGTAAGAAAGATTTGCTATATATCAAGTGTTCAACTTATTATTTCATTAATAATTTGTCTGTCTACAAATACACGAGGGATCTTTTACATTCCGCATAATCATACGACATGAGCGCTGTCGATTTTCTGCATCATGAAAATCCACCGTTTGGAGCCGGGTTCGAACACACGCTGTTGGGCGTAAGAGGCCAGCTTCTTAACCACGATACCACTCTGTCGGTGGTATAGTGTCATAATTTCAATCTTTTTGGAATTAAAAAAGCCCTTTTGATTTCAGAAATAAAAAAATAATGTTAGCTATCTTTTCGACATTAGGGCATTTCTTCAACTTCGGTGCGAAAAACTATTGTTTTGGAAAACTATTTCAGAACTATTTTTAAAATTTTAATAATAAAAAATATTGCATCAGCGAACGGTTTTTAAGTAATACTAATACAATTCAAATATATTTGAAAAAAAAAACCGTATTTTACCCTAAAGTAAACTATTTAACAAATTTCAAATGTGTGTGCTTATAACAGAAAATGGTGTATTTACTTATTTTTATTTTTTTTTACAATTAAAATATGTCAATTAAAAAAAGTCGTCTAATAAGTTTAGGGATAGTTTGTTTTTATAATAATTTAAAACTAAAATTTTCATTTTAGAGGTTTAAAGAGAAAGAAAAACGTTAGTAGAATTATATTTTACATTTTATAACGAATTTAAAAAGAAAAAGAAAGAAAAAAAGCTTAAAACAATCATTATTAAAAAAAAAAAAATTCTTCAGGATATACTGAAGTGTATTAATATCAAGTCATTAGCCTAGTATAAACTTTAATAAATCAAGTTCAAATTTTGATGTTTTAAATTTGAGAGAAGAAGAACATTTTTGGCAAAACTTTTTTTTTTTTAATTTTGACCTCTATCAAAATTTGTAAGAATTTTGACAACCATGAACGTTTTAAAAATGTATGTCCATTTCCACACACAAAAATTCGAACTAAATCATTTTTGACTCTTAAAATGTTCTTCTACTTTTTTGTTTATTAATATACTTTGAAAATACTTCAATTTTTATGTAACTTCGTTCATTTCTCGGCTTTATAGTAGTTAAATATTTCAACTTTACTTGTAAAAAAATCCAAGTTCTTCGGAACAAATCGCCCACTTTTCCATTTAGAATAAAGTATATTAGAAGTCCAAAAATTTCATAGATGAATATGGAAAAAAAATCACTTCGTACTCACCACTTTCACTCAAAATAAGAATTTTCGAAGTTAAATAAGTAAGTCCTATAATCGACTGATTTGACTCATTTGCAGGACATCCTAAGAATGAAGACCGCAGGATGTCAGAAAATAAAGTCCTTCGTAAGTCCTGAAATGTTGCAGTTTACTTCAGGCTATCCGGAGGACAATAATAAAATTTGCACTTGGGACGTCCTATGTGATGCTCCTTAGGATGACCTCATGTCATCGAATTTTACAGTACACCATGACGTAATTTAAAAAGATATGTCGGGCAAACACAAGCTCGTTTTGTATTTATTTGGTTTTTAAAATTAGTTGTAGAGCTACTTTGAGCTTCCCATTTCATATTTAATTGTAAAATTTTAAAAAATTGTATTTTTTCAAGGAGTTTTTTCCTTCAAAAATTTGTAGCATATTTTTATGTTTAGTTATAGTTTAAATATTATTTTCATGCTTCGTACAAGTTTTGTGCATCATAGTTAACTGTCATTTGTATTAATTTCATTGAGAAAATAAAAAATAAAATTTTCCCTACAACTTGAAAATAATGTCCTAAAAACAATTGATTTTGTTGAGACTTGGGTCATCCTTAGAGATAAGTTCCCAGGACATCTGGAAAGAAAGTCCGTGGTGCGTCCTGAAAGGATGCGGATGACTTTTGGTCATCCTTAGACCTAAAAAAAAGTCCGTGGGACGTCCTGTGAGGCGCATCTAAGGATTGCCAAATGTCATCAATTTTGACATCAGACCAGATTCGGACGTTCAGGACATAAAATGGACGTCCAATGGACGTTTCGTGCTGTCTGGGACTTAACCTGAAATGGCAATGACACTTTATTGCTTGAAAAAAGAAAACAGAAAAGTAAATGCAGTGTTTTCGAGAAGACGGGTTGCTTCCAAATCTCGATACAGCAATGAGTTTGAAATGCATAGTAAATGCATTTCAAACAGAATAAACATATTGCCTCCATTAATCCAATATTTCTTCTGTGGTTCATTTATTGCATGTATGTTATTTTCCTTTACAACAACAAAGTATTTTGTTTGAATATAATATTAATCACTTTATTTATCGGTTGATTGTTGAATTTTCTCAGACTTAGTTTTAAAGAACTAAAAGTGAATTACGATCTCAAAATTTCAAATCTAATCACTTATTTCAGATTTCACTAAATTGATTAATTTCATCCACGAAATATATCCATGATCAGGATTTATCTGAATCTTTAACGTTTCATAACTATAAATTTCTTCAAATGTCCATACCATTTTAACACTTTAACGAAAGTATCTATTTTTCTTGCATTTGTCAAATTCCTCCTGCTGAAAATCTGACAATGTTAATGAATTATGTTTAAGATCTGTATTAAGTCATTCAAAAACAGTTAATTACTTCTATTTCACTCGAAAAAATGTGCTTTGTATCTGATTAATTTTTATAGTTTAGCACTTTGGTTTTTACCCGGAATGGACAAAATTCGAGGAGGAAGGGCGAGAATAAGAAAAGCCATCAACTCAGTCGTCGAAGAACACGAAAAAACTTTAGACAAAGATTATCCCAGAGATTACGTTGATGCATACCTAGTGGAAAGAAGTAATCGGTTAAAAAAAGGAAAAGCAGAAGAGAATTCTTTTACAAGTAAGTGGTCTTCAATGACACATATTTTGTAACAGTGTAAAAATGGATTATGTTGATACAGAATCCATTTTTGTTTTTGGTTCTGTATGTATGTTGTTCCACACGATAGTTATTGCACGAAGATATCCACTGAACAAAAAAGAAATGAAACTTCCTTTTTTGGTCCTTCAAATGAAAGTATAGAATTCTGTATGAACAATATATGTTGGATCCACATATTGAAACCGAAATTCTCAATTACGTACCGTTTTTTTTTTTTTATATGAAAGTGACTTCTCATCAGGCCCGTCCCCCTGACGTTGAGAAATCAACGTATTTACATATAAGTGGGCGTGGTTTTTGATGTTTCCCGACGAAATTGCATTGTGTTTGAA
The DNA here is from genome assembly GCA_038373865.1 of Uloborus plumipes. Lineage (NCBI taxonomy): Eukaryota > Metazoa > Arthropoda > Arachnida > Araneae > Uloboridae > Uloborus > Uloborus plumipes. The sequence goes on from JAXGGA010007569.1 coordinate 37,459, forward strand.
CCCTTTACCCTCCCCCCCCCCCTGGAAAAACTTGAAATTACATCCCTGCGTCTCATATGAAAAGTGCACAGTGATTTTAACTGTCAATGAGGCTTCTATTTGTGTATCTGTTCTATCTATGACGTCATGCGTTCTTCAGTAGGAGTGCTCCAGACATAGTTATTGTCATATACGGATTAGTCTGAACCACATGAGTTAACTTTACACCATTTAATTATTATTTTTTTTTTAGTTTATTCAACTTCAAAAGAAATTATAGAAGACCCAATGCCACTACTCTGATGGAGAAGTTAGAGCCATCAGTTCCTTACTTTCTATTTCACAAATGTAGCAACACTAAACGCAACTGATTGAATCATCCAATAATTCAAAAGTTACTGTTTGAAATCTACTCTTGACTGCGGATTTTAAACTTGTAAAATCCCTTACTGTAATATTCTATGCAATGAAACAAGTGAAAGAAATCTTGGGAGACTGAAATACAGATGGGGAGTTTTTCTGAACATTTAGAAATTTCAGCTTTGTGATCTTTAATACGTGTACATGAGTGCATAAACTTTTGTTTTTTCATACCAATTTCATTCGAGTATTACAAATATTTTACTAACACAATTCGTTTATAATAAACTGTGGTGAAGTTGGGAAGAAGAAATGTTTGTCTGAAAGGGAGAATATATGTTATAATAACACATTTTCAAAAAATCTTACTTTTAATTATATTTCAATGTGATTAAAAACCTTGTTATTAATATGTCTTAATAGATAGTAACCAATACAGTTAAAAAAATTGATGTTGCTTTTACAGTATAAACAGCTCTGATTTTATAAGAATAAACTGTAAAATTGCTAATTTTATAGCTTATTACGTGCATTTTACAGTTTACATCTGGAACCTCTGTTGCCAGAATTATACTGTTGTTTTTTACAGTTAGTTGTTATTAATTAAGTTATACTGCTGTTTTTATAATATACACTGCGATGCAAAAGTTTAGACAAAATGCAAATATGTGAATAAAAAGAAAACTATTCAACGAAATGTTTTCAAATTTCTACTGCAGGTACACAATATGGTCCCAAATACGTGTCTGGAGTTCTTATAACCATAACTGGAATCAAATTTTGAATATTACAAAAGATATTTTTTTTACATTGTTGCAAAAGTTTAGACAATAGTCAGATTTTATGCAAATATCCCTTGAAATGTGATTGGTGGAGGAAATGCGGGACTGTATTATTCATTTATAAAGTGCAGAGATTGCTGAAGAAATAATCAAAATCTCAAAAGCTCTGTAGTTCTCGTGTAAAGAAGATGAGAAAGTTTGGAAGCCGAAATTTAAAAATGAACCTACTTTATTAATTCTTTGTCTTTTAAATCGGCTCTAGTATGGTAGTAAATTGTTTTTTACTTTGTGGAGAGCAAATTCAGATATGCGTATCGATCGAAAAGTCCAAGAAAAATTATATTTGTTAAGGATGAAGGAATTGAAAAAACGGCTCAGACTGACGATTCGCCCCTTAATCCTACAAAACTTCAACTTGGGTCAAAAACAGCACGTGACAGCATAAGTAGATGAACAACTGAATCGGAATGCATAAAAAAAAACAAAGAATTATGCTTGAGCCTGTTCGGACAGAGTGTCCCAAATAAGCCAGATTTTATTGGTAAAAGCAGCACAGCATATGATCATTGGATATTTCTCAAGTCCCGCGAAAAGAATTATAATCCATCTAGGCCATCCCAATTTTAATAATTTTTATCAAAGAAAGTACCATTCATTTTTTAGTCACGATGATACATATGCTGCTTTTCACATTAAAATCTGGCTTATTTGGGACACTCTGTCCGAAAAGGCTCAGGCACAATTCTTTGCTTTTTTTATGCATTCCGATTCAGTTGTTCATCTACTTATGCTGTCACGTGCTGTTTTTGACCCAAGTTGAAGTTTTGTAGGATTAAGGGGCGAATAAGTCTGAGCCGTTTTTTCAATTCCTTCATCCTTAAGAAATATAATTTTTCTTGGACTTTTTGATCGATACGCATGTCTAAATTTGCTCTCCACAAAGTAAAACACAATGTACTACCATACTAGAGCCGATTTAAAAGACAAAAAATTAATAAAGTAGGTTCATTTTCAAATTTCGGCTTCCAAACTTTCTCATCTTCTTTACACGAGAACTAAAGAGCTTTTGAGATTTTGATTATTTATTCAGCAATCTCTGCAATTTATAAATGAATAATACAGTCCCGCATTACCTCCACCAATCACATTTAAAGGGATATTTGCGTAAAATCTGATTATTGTCTAAACTTTTGCAACAATGTTCAAAAATGTCGTTTGTAATATCCAAAATTTGATTCCAGTTATAGTTATAAGAACTCCAGACACGTATTTGGGACCATATTGTGTACCTGCAGTAGAAATTTGAAAGCATTTCGTTGAATAGTTTTCTTTTTATTCACATATTTGCCATTTGTCTAAACTTTTGTATCGCAGTGTAATACAGCTAAATTTTACGGCATTAAACCGTTAAATTTCTAACTTTACAGTAAGAAACTAAAATTGCTAATTTTACTGTAATAAACTGAAATTACTAATTTTACATTTTATTACAGTGCATTTTACAGTTTTCAACTAGAACCTCTGTTGCCAGTATTATACTGTTGTTTGTACAGTATAATACAGCTCAATTTTACGGCAATAAACTATAAAATTTCTAACTTTACAGTAAGAAAATGTAAAATTGCTAGCTTTGCAGTTTATTACTGTGCATTTTACAGTTTTAAATTGGAACCTCGGCTACCAGTATTATACTATAAAAACAACAGCTAATTTTTTGCAGTATATTTGTACTTTAAGTTACAGCATTAACTTAAGTAGAAGACATTTAACAAACGAAATATTTGTCTGCAGATATTTAGAATCCTCTGTCTTGTAAAGTACTTGCATATGTTTTTCACTTCATATTTCTAATTCGTTTAAACTATTGCTTGCAGTTGAGCGTCTGCAAGCTATCTCAATGAACCTGTTTCTGGAAGGTACTGAATCAGTAAGCTGGGTGATTTGCAGCTTATTTTCAAAACTCAGTGAATACCCTGACGTTCAAGCCAAGATTCAAAAGGAATTAGATACTCTTATTGGACGGGAAAGGTTGCCATCTTGGACAGATCGTCCAAACTTGCCTTATTTCGAAGCAGTCAACCAAGAACTGTTCAGATTCGTTTCCCCATTTCTAGTAACCACTCAGTATAGCAATTTTGGTTTGTATTCCTTTTGTTTAGTATAATTTATACTCAACAGTATCTGAAATTGCAGGAAAAAAAATATTCTTTCAAAACATTGAAATGCTTAAAAACGGTTTGAGTTTCTTCTGTTATACACTGAAGTGACAAAAGTCATGGGATACCTCTTAATATCGTGTCGGTCCTCCTTTTGCCCGGCGAAGTGCAACAACTCGACGTGGCATGGACTCAACAAGTCGTTGGAAGTCTTCTGCAGGAATATTTGAGCCATGCTGTCTCGATAGACGTCCATAATTGTGAAAGCGTTGATGGGGCAGGATTTTGGGCACGAACAGACCTCTCGATGGTGTCCCATAAATGCTCAATGGGATTCATGTCGGGCGATCTAGGTGGCCAAATCATTCGTTGGAATTGTCCAGAATTTTCTTCAAACCAATTGCGAACAGTTGTGGCCCGGTGACATGGCGCATTGTCATCCATAAAAATCCCATCGTTGTTTGGGTACATGAAGTCCATGAATGGCTGCAAGTGATCTCCAAGTAGCTGCACATAAGCATTTCCAGTCAATGTTCGGTCCAGTCGCACTAGAGGACCAAGTCCATGCCATGAAAAAACAGCCCACACCATTACAGAGCCACCACCAGCTTGAACAGTGCCTTGCTGACAGTTTGGGTCCATGGCTTCGTGGGGTCTGCGCCACACTCGAACCCTACCATCGGCTCTTACCAGCTGAAATCGTGACTCATCGGACCAGGCCACGGTTTTCCATTCATCTAGGGACCAACCGATATGCTCACGTGCCCACGAGAGTCGCTGCAAGCGATGTCGTTCTGTCAGTAAAGGCACTCGAGTCGGTCTTCTGCTGGAATAGCCCAAGAAATCCAAATTTCTCCGCACAGTTCTAGCAGACACGTCCATTGTACGTCCCACATTGATTTCTACGGTGATTTGACGCAGTGTTGCTTGTCTGTTAGAATTTACGACTCTTTGCAGACGTCGCCGGTCTCGATCTTTAAGTGCAGGCGGTCGACCACTGCGCTGTCCATGGTGGGATGTTATGCCTGAAATTTCATACTCTCGGCACACTCTTGACACAGTGGATCTGGGAATGTTGAATTCTCTAACGATTTCCGAAATGGCATGACCCATGCGTCTAGCTCCAACTAACATTCCGCGTTCAAAGTCTGTTAATTCACGTCGTGCGGTCATCATCACGTTAAAACCTCTTCACATGAATAACTTGAACAGAAATGAAAGCTCTGTAAAAGCACTGCGCATTTATACCTGTTCTATGCGATGCTACTGCCATCTGAAAATTTGCATATTGCTATCCCATGACTTTTGTCACTTCAGTGTATTTTATTCTATGTTTATTCATTTATTTATTCTGTTTGCTCATTAATTTCATGCCTTTTTTTTCATTTTTTTTTAATTGATGGGAGGATATTATTTGACTTGTAGTGTACATTCAGTGATCTATATACCCTACTTGTTTAATTTTCTTATGTTGAAATGTAGAAAACAGAAAATAATAACGGTTACCTCGATGAGATGTATTCAAAAATTCAAAAACAACTAGATAAAAAGATATGATTTCATTTCTTTTGTATTTATAATGTAGTCCTTGCAGTCTCGATACAGATGTCTGCTTTTTAGCCTACTTTCCCGTTAAAAATGAAAGAAAGACGAAACAGTATTAAAAGTAGCTTTATGCATCTAAAAAATATCGCCAAGTCCAAAAAATATCGAAATATATGGAATAAACTTTTTTTTGTTTGAAAGATCTCGGAGAGGCTTTCCCATACATTCCCATATTTCGCTTTTTGATTTGAACCATTTTTCGTTCAATATTGAGCCGTTCAGAAAAAAAAATTAACATTAGCGTCTACGGGGAATTTAAGTTGAATGTTGATCCTGAACTTAAAGTCGGATTTCCTTCAAACTAACTTTGTAAGAAAATGGTTTTGATAAATAATGTTTGTAACGTACTTTTTTGAGTAATCTTCTGTGTGGACTCTGATTCCGATTCCGCAAACATGGCGGAAATGCAGGCTCAGAAAAAAAATGACTGACTGTGCAGACGATTTTTTGTTTATTTATTCATTTGTTTTATTTTATTTACTAGCCGGGTACCCGGCCCTGCCCTGGTTTCTGTGGGTGTAGGGTGGTTTAGTGAAACTCGTTCATAAATTTCCCAACACTAAAGTGCATATCTATAAACATAATGGCTACTTCTGTAAACAATGGCTATGTTATGAATAAACTATAAAAAAAAATAATGCAAGCTAAAAAAAAATAGCAAGCTACAAATAATGTTTGAGTAAATAGGAAATGTTATAAGCTTGGTATATTAAAATAAATTATTACAGTATCAATCGCACTGAAATTTACCATTTCCAAATATTGCTCGTTAAATAAGTCCCATTATTAGTTTCATCCTCGTGACAACATTGGTGAGGTGAAAACATCTTATGTACCTAATTTAGAATTTTTTTTGACTATAAACACTTTCTATTGTCTAACTATTGCCAAAATCAATTTTTTTTATTTCACACGTTAGCGATTGTTGGCTCAGATAAATATAAAAATCCTTAGAAGGCAATAAATTGCATACTTACTCCAGAGAAGTCTTGGTTCAAAATTTTCAATACGATTACAATCAATATTGTTGCTGCATGGCACCAAATCTTTGCAACAATGGGTTGAAAATTTAATCATTTAATGGGGAAATGACATAAAATTAACTGTTTTCCATAATAGCTTTTTTAAACTAAGCTTTTTAGAAATAAATTATAGCTTATCCTGCTCCCTGTTACTGTAGCTATCTACGTTGAAAAAATGGTTAAAATCGGTCCAGTAGTTTGGAAGATTACCCCGGACATACGTTTTCAAAAGTAGTCTTTTATGTATATAGATTATTATTATTATTATTTTTTTTTTTTGGCAGACGATGGTTTTTTTTTTTTTTTTTTTTTTTTTTTTTGTAACAAAAATTTTTTATTCACGAGAACATTTTATTCTTTATTTATATTTAACAACTGGCAACAGATTAAAAGTGAAATTCGAAACATTTTATTAACGGACGAGTTTTTTTTTTTCTTTCTTTGATAAAATGTGTTTTGATGCTCTTTGTACTTTTATTTATTTATTTATTTTATTATTATTATTTTTTTTTTTTTTTTTTTTTTTTTTTTGAAAACGATGGAGGATTTTTTCTACGGAGGAACTGTAACAGTTACACTCTTTAAAAGGTGCGACAAAACTTTATTTATTCGTTAATTACTTTTTACGTGTTTATCTGTCTATTTCATCTGATGAAAGTGGTATATTTTGCTTTTCGAAATCAGCTCTAAGTGCTAAAAAGGTATGTTTGACATAATTTTAAGTCTCAGATAATCAAGAGAATAATGATCAGATGCGAGAATGAAGATGTCGATGTACGGGAAAGTAGGCTCGTTTAGTTCTTGACAGAACTTCTTGTTTTTTCTATATTTACTTTATGTTGACTTTTAGTTTTTAATATTTGGTAATAATTGAGAAACTGGTTTTGTTTTAGAGGAGACGACAATTGAAGGCTTCAGAATTCCACGCAGAAGCCTCATAATTGCCAATTTATGGACAATCAATTCGGATCCCGAAATGTATCCAGACCCCGATAAATTTGATCCTGAGAGGTTTTTGGGACAAGTGGGAAAGAAAATAAAGCACGAAGGACACTATCCTTTCGGATTAGGTAAGATAGCTCTTGAACTAACGCATTTTCTACTTTCTTTTGAAATTATGATTAACAAATTTCGTTAATAATAAATTACTTTCACGTTAAAATAATTTAGATTTCAAAATATTCAATCCCAATTCCCAAATTTAAAACCCGTTTTTGTATTTCGCATGTGTTGGATTTCCCATTGAAATGTATTCTAAAAAAACAAGTTTAATCCATTTTCTTCCAAAACTATATTACACATTTAAACTAAAAGGATTTTTTAAAATTATTTTAGTCTTTTTATCAAGAGAAAAACTTAAAAATAATGTAATTTTAAGCCCATTTTGCACGTACATTACAACACTTGATACTAACATTAAATATTGAAAAGTAAAGCAAGTAATAATTTTTCGAAAGTAAAAATAGCAAAGAACAATGTAATAATGTAAGTAAAATTTCTTTAAAATAATAAATAGTTTTTTTACTCAGTTAAATTACATACACGATAAATTTACATGACATAAAATGCAAGCTAAACAAAAAAAAAAGTTTATCAAATCTGCGAAAATCTCTTCAACGTTAAGTTGAAAACAAAATTAACAATGCACACGACAAACGATTAATTATATTTTCCTTGGAAGAGCGACATTCTTATTTTGCTTTTTTTGAAATTAAGTATGGTTATGTGATAATATTTCAGTGGTTTCCTTCGAAAAATTATTAGTTGAAAGTTTTATTTCATATCTGATGAAGTTTGCAATCAGATTATTCTGACGTAACTAACTTGAATTAAAATTAATCAGTGCTCAAAATGTTCAGAAAACATTTCATCTTAAATTTACAAAGTATCTTGGTGCAATGTTTTCATAACATTTAACTACATTTTGTTATTTTTGAATATCGTTAATTTTATTGCGCGAAAAACTATTTCAAACAGGTATCCAAATAAAAGTGTGTTATATAATTTTTGTGAAAAAGTTATTAACATGAATCAACAATAAATATGAAAAATATATGACTCGATTGTTTTTATGTTGGGTACAATCTGTTTACCTATCAAGAAAAGTATTTGCCTTACAAAAAGCACTTATGCATTTACGTTACATTTATTTAGTTATTTCTCTTTATTTATTTTATTTTAATTATCAATTCTTTTTCAAATTTCAGGAAAGCGGGCATGCGCTGGCGAATCTCTAGCTCAAATGGAAGTTTTCCTCATCATTGCATGTATTCTTCAATCATTTGCAATCCACCCTGGAGAAGAAGGAACCTTTAGACTTATACCAAGGGATTAAACGGAATTGTTAGACTAAAGTATTTCAAAGAAGGGCAAAGAAAGAATATTCTGCGCATTGTATTCGAACTTTTTTTTTTCCTTTATATAAAATTAAATCTTCAAAATAAGCGTTGAACAATGTTAATATGGATAAAGACATTGTTTCAAAATGTTCATCTCAACTGTCATAAAAGTATCAAATCTTTTTACCCAGGTAGTACACGTAACATTAAAACTTTTCTGAAACGTTTCATAAATGTTTTAAAACGGCTGCCGCAACGCTGAAAACCATTTTAAGGGCGATTCTCTGTAAACTGGTAATTGGCTGTCCGGACCAAGTATTTTAAAAATAATAAAGTGTAATTAAGTAATTATCGCTCTTAATACAAGAAAAGCATTAATACTTTGTGGGCCAATTGTATTTGGAGCGATAACAATTTAATTTTTTTTTCTAGAAATTATCTAAGCACCAAAAACACAGTCCCCTGGCTGTCCGAATCCCATAGTTTAACTGTTAAAGATAGTATTTCAAAAAACCTATTAACACTACATAAATTTGGCAATTAATATCTAAAAATAGAATAATGAAGCTATATTTTTCTTATGAAATAAAGTATAATTACGTATTTCTAAAACTTAAAATTGTCAAGTAAATTCTGTCCAGAGTTTTTTCGAACAGTCCCCTGCAACAAATTCAAAGCTGTAATACGAAAAATCTATAACTTTTGCAAATTCTTTTTGGCATGAAGTTTAAAGTAATCAGTGTGAATTTGACGAAATCGCCGAGAACGGTGTTGAAACGCCACTTTGTTTAGTTCGAGAGCCACATTTGTGCTGAAAGTATGCATCGTGATCGTTGCGAAAACAGTCCTCTGGGAAGTGATTTTATTAATGGCAATTAGTTTAAATATGAAACATATTAGTTATTATGTCCACGATTTCTGCCTAAATTTATAGGTAGTCTTGAAACTAATTATGTTCCAATAGTTTTGCAGATATTACGCTACAAAGGGCAAAAATATAGCTACCTAGCACAGTCCCCTGCCTAGTTATACTAGGCAGGGGAGTAACCCCCTATCATGATTTATCAGAAAAACATAAACTTCAATTGGCCCTCTTTCAAACCAAAGTAATAGATTCATTTTCTGAGCAATAGTATTATAATTATACGAACATTTCAAAAAACCATGAGAACCATGATTTCGAGTGAAGAATGACGAGTTTACAGAGAATCGCCCTTAAAACAAAGTGTGCTGTGTGTATATTACAAAGGGTAAAAGAAGTAAATATTTTACGCTAGTTACTGTTTCGATTGACCACTGCTTCGGTTAACTCTTTCACACATTCCTTATAAGTGTTAATTGTGATACTTCTGCTTGACTTCCTAAGATGTCCGCCTGGATTTGGAAACGTTTTAGCTAGCCAAGTTTTTCTTTAATCATAAAAAAAGAGTACGTAATTTCTTAAATCGTTGTTGTTTAAAATAAAAGATGAATTATACTTCAAGTCAATGTAAGTAGTAGTCAATTGATTCTCTTTGACATTTAAACATTTAAGTGTATTCTTTCGACAAGCATTCATACTTGTACATTCTTTACATCAATTTATTTCTTCATTCATTTCTTCTATTTTTTTCTCTTGATTATATTTTGTAAAATTCCGTTCTTAACTTGTAAACTCAAAAAGAAAAAGACAACCGCATTTGAGGGTTTTTGAAACCTTATATGTTAACAGTGAATGTTAACGAGTAGTTGATTTTACTCTATCAAACTTCACTTTATTTGTTTTGTAAAGCTTTTATTCTTGCACATCTGTAACGAATGTTTGTCTCATGATTTTGGTCACTGAAGACATTGCCTGTAAACTCAATTTTTATAAATTAAAAAAAAAAAACTTCATTTGGTGTTTAAGATTATTTTTGTTTGAAAATGTTTTAATACCTCACATCTGATATAAATGCGATTGAACTTGAGAGAGGGGAGGGGGCATAAGAAGCTGAAAAGATTAGAAAGAAAGCAATTATTTGTTCCATCCTTGTGTCTAATGACGAAATTCGAGTCATTAGCAGAATATCGGTACAAGTATGTCTTAAAAAGGATGAAGAAAGTAGAAAAATTTCTGCCTAGTCGGACCCCAAATAGTTTTCTTGAAAAAGCCTTGAGTTAAGTTCGTTAATATTTAAAATAAAATTGCTCAAACATGCTTCATTTCGTTAATCAAGATGCCCTTAGTCACAAAGCATGAACATCATTTTTTTTTTGTGCAAATATAGCATTTTTGAATTTAATTAAAAGTGAGGAAAGTATTGCTTTCAAAAAATGCTCCTAATTACAACCCCTCAACAATCTAAAAAATAAAAAAAAATGGTATATATGTGGGATTCGCTTGGTTGTCTAGGGGTTGTGTTGTTTTACACAATGATGACCATTGTCTTTCAAGCATTTAATTAACATAAAAGGACAGTATCACGGGACAAAACAAATACAATCATCTAAGGCAGCGGTTCCCAATCTGGGGTACGCGTACCCCTTGGGGGTACGCAACGACCTGGTTGGGGGTACGCCGAAAATATTTGGTAATGGCGTATTTTATTTTTTTGCCATACGTTACGTACGTGGTGGATGAAAAGTACAGTACAGTACTGGCGCGCCTAGTCGTCCGATGGTCTGACTCACGCTCGCTCGTCAATGTCAGTTGCCCTCTGCCGCTCACCCTCCTACACTCACTTAGCCACTATCACAATGCACTGCTACCGTCACGTCGTCAGTCAGTGCTCGCAAGGGCCGTGGTGGCCCGATCGGTAAGGCATCGAACTCGTGTCCGGAGGGACCCGGGTTCGATCCCAGCCGATCAAAGATCCACCGTCTTGATTAATGGTGGCTGGGAGGCGTTAAAAATGTCGTGGTCACAAAGTCCTCCAAGTGAAACGATACCTCTGGGGGTGCTGGGCCTAGGGTTTGCTCGGCCCTTGGTTCTGGTTCAAATGTAAGAACAGAGTGCTCTTCAGGGCCCTATCCCGGTTAAACCACGAAGATGTGGTAGGTACGGGGGGCCCTGGAGTGTGAAAATGAAAGTCAGTGCTCGCATGGTTCGCTTGCGTAGTTGTTGTCTGTTGCTCTTCGTTACGTGATTGTTTGTTTCGTTTACTTGCTTATTGTGCGTGTTAGTTTTTGACTGATTTGTAAACGATTTTACTGTAGTCAAGAAGATGGAAAAGTGGTTGAAAAGTGGATCAGTTACAACAAATCAGACTGATACGGAAAGTCAGGTGCTTAGCAAGCGTAGTACGTCCCGGGACTCAGCAGCAGAAAATTCTTCCTGTGTGAGTACTAGTGATAGTAAACCTCAGAAATCTAGTACTAGTACTGGAACTTCCTCAAAGAAACGAAAATATTCATCTGAGTACTTGAAATATGGCTTTTCGTTTACTGGAGAGGAGGAAAGTCCAAACCCACTATGTGTTGTTTGTGGAGAAGTTTTAAGTAATGGTAGCATGAAACCTTCCTTACTTTTGCGCCACCGTGAATCCAAACACGCCCAGCACAAAAATAAAGAAATTACCTATTTTGAACGACTTTCAAAAAATTATGGGAAATATGGCGTAGTTTCTTCTTATTTCGCATCAGTTAATAGAGATAATGAAAATGCTTCGGAAGACTCTTTCAAAATTAGCTACCATATTGCAAAAAGAGGTAAAAACCACATAATCGGTGAGGATTTGATAGCCCCTTGTATAAAAGATGCTGTTCAGTGTATGTTTGGTCAGGACTTTGTTCGTAAGGTGAACTCCATCCCGCTGTCAAACAGCACAGTTTCACGGCGAATTCGAGACATTTCTGAGTACATTGAAGAAAAAGTTGTTGAGCAATTAAAAGACAGTGATTTGTTTTCCATCCAAGTTGATGAAAGCACGGACATTGCTGCTCTAGCAATCTTACTTGTTACTGCAAAGTATGTAAATCCCAACAAGGAGAAGAAAATATGTTGCTGTGCCATGCATTAACTGAGCGTACTACAGGGGAAGATGTGTTCAATGTGATTCACAGCTACTTCCGTGAAAAGATTAAAAAACTCTTCGTAAATATTTACTTTCCATGATTAATATTCTTGCAACTTTTTTTCCTTGGGGGTACAATTTGAATAAATTTATCACAAGGGGTACGGCATTAAAAAAAGGTTGGGAACCGCTGATCTAAGGTATAAACATTCTGAACAATCACGTCATCGTCGCTACACGACCGTCTCAGTTCACACATTCTTCCAACTGACGCCGCAGCCGCGTCACATTCGCATGTCTCTACTTATTTTCTTACCCTCTTCAATAAATGGATTATCCATTCCTACTATACTGCCGTGCTAAGCACAAATGTCGTATCCGCACTTTTTAACAAAATTGAGTTATTGCTATTAGGTGTTTCTTTGTCACCCAAATAAGAAGTTTTATAATCATTTGAGGACGGGGAATATTTTTTAAAAAATTCTGAAAAAGTATCGCCTGAATCAAATACATGGAAGCCTAAAACGTTAAACAAGCAATATCTCAGATTGAGATCGTCTGCAGGTACCACTTTTGCGCTTAGCACGACAGTATAGACCTTTCACTGTGATTTTGAAAATTATACAGACACTACTAAATGATACGTACTCAATTCCATTGCATAATTATACGCTTTCTTAGGAATATGTGGCCGGATAATGCAGAGAATGTATAAAAAGAGGAATCCTGCTTATATAGTAATATAATATATATACGTTCTACTCAAGGCCGTACCAGCAGGGCCCGATTAACCTGTGAAGTTAGAGGAAGCTCAGTCTCATTTTGAAGCTCGCTTTATGAGGCGAGGGGGGAATATTTCCATATTATTGAGACATCACAAATCTCACCAACGATACAAATATTATTTCTAAAAGTGGCCAATGCAGAGTTCAAATTAAAGTCTGTCTACTTGTCCCACTGTTATATAATATTTTAATGCATTATATATGATTGAATTGCAATTCTACGCTTAGATGTTAAATTAGATTCATTATTTCAGAAAATTAATAAAAGTGCATTGTAAAAAAAAGTTGGACCAAATCCCACGTTTAAAATAGTTTGTGGTGGATTAAAGTTTGATGAAATGTGTCTTCACTTTTAAAACTTTCTGGAAAATTTTTATTGAACCCTTTTTAATGTTTACAATTACCTTTAGACATTCATTTAAAAGCTGTAACTAGAATTTAAAATCATATGTTTTCAGTTATTTTTGGGCCCCCTGAAAATTTTAAGGGGGAGCTCAAGCTTCCCGAGCCTTTTGGGTAATCAGGCCCTGCGTACCAGACCTTAGTTTCGGCGAGAATTTCTCTAAAACTATTTTTCATGAAACATATAAAGTCAATGCAATTTGATTTCATGGTCTATATTCTGTTGATATTTGTTACAGTAGATTTTAAAAGGGCATTAACATGTAACATAAAAAATGTGAAAACTCATCTTTTCAATGAAGAAAAACAAAATCTGGATAGATGAGTTACTCATATACGCGGATTCGAAGGAGTATACTTTTGAACTTTCTATCTTATGATTGTTATAAGATGTGCGAAATATACAGTTTGGTACTTATAAATTTGAAGAATTTTGGTGTTTTTTAGTGGCATTAAAAATTCGGAGAGAATGGTGTATTGTTAAAAAATTACGTTTGCAATAACTACATAAAAAATAATACTGCTGAAAAAACACTTAATTTGTACAGTTATTCGATAATGATAACTTCATTTTTCAAATGCAGTTTCAAAGTAAATAAGAAAATTAAAATAAAATAGCAACAATAATTTTTTCAGTGGGAAACTGCGAAAAGAATCTTTGTAATCTTTGTAAAGTTTTGAAAATTTTCGGAGGGGGTTTGAACTCTAAAAACCCACCCCTTAAATACGGCCCTGGTTTTACTGATACAGGGGAGCGTTTAGGAAGCCTCGCCTTAGGAAAAGCAAACACTTTGGATAACATAGTTTCGTCTGTTATGAAGTGTAACAAATTGTTTTCGAAGCCCATAATCAGTTTTAGCTGACTTATTACAATTGTTCTTAATTCCTACATTTTAGAAATTGACAACGTTTAGAAAGTTATTTTTTTACATAATGAAAGTTTTTCTGGTTATGAATTAATGCTTTGTTAGTTATAAAGTTTTTAACATATCACACAAAGGTTTTTCTTTCCTTTTGTAATAATAATATTTTTTGGTGGTTTGAATTTTTTCTATTAGAACTCCGCCTGTTTAAACTAAATTCTTTATAATCAAGAGTGGATCTAGTTTATGGTTTTGAAGGGGTCATTGTGGAAAATGATCACACAAATCGGAAAGATATTCAGTGTAATGTTCGAGGAAAAACGAAAATCAGGACTTCTCACTCGATAAGTAATTGAAATTGAAATGCTCAAAATGCTGCTATAGGCTTTTTTGATCGCAAAAGGAGGAGAAACAGGTTTCCACCTCTTGAATCTGCTCTTGCCTTAGATTCAGCCTTTTCCAAATAAAAAGCATCAAAAATTGCAATGAATCTGAAGTAATTTCACAATATATATTTTCAGTTTTTGACATTCAGATTTGTGTCCCTGTCAACAATGGTATCGAATGACAACTGCGCAAACGAAAACTCTATTATCAGATACTCGGATGGGGTGCGGAAGAGGAGTGATAATAATATAATGAATTTTATCAAACTGCGGCCAGTCAGTAGCGATAACTTAGCTGTCTTTCGGCGCCAAATTCTTTAAAGAAGACCTACATCAAGGTCGAGCAAAAACTTTAGAACAGGAGTCTTTTTACTTGTCTGATGAAAGCAGCAGGTTGTTTATTTTGTGCCTGTCTTATCTTCGTGGTAAGTTACTTTGTTGAAAATCATTGGAATGTAGACCTGGTGACAACCCTTCCGCATTTTGAGGAAGCTATCCGCGTTTAGTTTCTGTTATTCGTTGTTCCGTCTTATTAATCGCATCCTACGCATTCTGAGTTCCTTGTCTAACAAGAAATAAATGTGAGATTCGCTTAGTTAACAATAATTTATTCTTTAACAATTAAAATTATACATAAAATTATAATACTATAAATTAGTCATTCGTTTTCAGAAGTCTGTATATCCAAAAGTACTGCAAGTACAGCGATAAGGAATTTTTGAAAACAACTACAAATTCATCAAGATTTGGGACTGTGTTAACAGGATGGTAATACGAATGCAGTATTTTTTGAAATGGTGACAAAATAAGAGGAGCTGTTTTATTCCCAGAATGTGTTACGTCCTAGTAACGTCCAGTGTTGCCCTAGTAGTTTCCTTAGTCATCCGGTAGTTGTCATTACACCACTGCTGCATGGATGCTGTCCTCGAGTTCTTCTAACGCTTTTTGGTAGTGAAGGAACATAAACAAGGTCATTAATGTGTCCCAAAGCACTGCACGAGCAAATGAATATCGCGCATACTGTAATACAAACAAAAAAAAAAACCGCTTTTCTTGCTTTGTCACCATATTAAAGATAATGCACTCATATTACCGCATGGTTAACACAACTCCAAAATTTGATGAGTTAGTGGTTAATTCCAGACCTTTCTCACTGTTGTATGTGCAATACTTTCGGATATATCGCGTTTCGAAAACCGATGAATCCTTTCTAATAACTCTGGGCTGTAATTTTATACATTACGAAAATTAATAAAGAATAAATTATTGCGAATAAAATTACCTCACATTTATTATTCACACATTTGTAGTGTCCCTGTATAATGTTTCATAAAATATGATCAAATTTAAGAATTCTGTTTTTAATTATAGTTGCAAAAGTTTTTTTTTTTTCTGTTTTAATAACGTCTTAATTTATAATCATGTATTTTTGAATGCAAATGTGAAAATTAACTAATTGTAAATATAATGTCATGACAATGAGGAACTTAAATTTTGATCCCGCCTAAAATCTTCCACAATTTAAGGTATTTCTTCCGAAATTTTTTCCTGCATTTTACTAAGTAGAGGTTGGAAGGTCTGAAAATAAATGGAATGTGAAGAGTCCATTGAACTGCAATGGATGAGCTCTGCACAATAGTATTGCACATCAGCGTAATGAATATTGCACATATTTCAGATGCTCAATAGAGATTTTTGTCACGTATGTCAACAATTAAACACCTCGGTGCAAGAAGGGGACAACTCCACCTCAGGAATCACAAAAAAAAAAAAAGATTTAAAAATTAATTGTGAAAGATTTTGTTTTAACATTAACCTTTCAATGCCTGACTTTTTTTCCAAAGATATTTTGTATACTGGTTACAAATAGTGTTTAATGGACAGGAAAAATAATTTTTAAAATATCATGTAAAATATTATTTTTTAATTAAGAAAATAAAAATCACCCCTAAAAAGAGAGGCTAGACCCTAGAGAGTACATACTTTTTTTACTGATTTTTTTGTTTTCTGCCAACGATGTAATATTTAAAAAGACATTTTATAAGAAGAAATAAAAGCAGCAATTTTAACATAAACTGGGAAGCTGGGAACAACTTTGAAAACTTAGCTTTTTTTTCTTGAGATTGTGAACGACGTAATTTTTGATAAAGATCATATTAAAACGGCTACAGAACACACTTTATAATGGTTATGTGCTACAATCTATTAATAATTAATTGAAATAGTACCAAAGTAATAATTGAACACTATTATTTGTTTGAAATGTTTATTTTTGGAAAATTCAGATACAATTTTTGGACCGTCCCTAAAGCCCTAAAGAGGGACGCTAGGCATTAATGGGTAATTGTATTAAAATTTACCACAATGAAAACCAATTTCAATGGTATTTTAATAAATTATAATAACTATATTAACATTTAACTTAAAAACTCCACCTCAGGAACCACCAAAAAAAAAGTTTTAAAAATTCATAGTCAAAGATTTTATCGTAACTTGTTACAGGTATTATTTTAAAATTTACTCCTATGAAAACCAATTCAATGACATTTTTATGAAATACAATATTACCTATATTTCTATTAAACTTAACAACTCCACCTCAAAAATCACAAAATAACCGTTTTAAATATTCAATGCCGAAGAACATTATATTTTATTAAAATGTCATTGAAATCACTTTCATTACCGTAAATTTTAATATAATATAAAATGATAAGGCATTTGCCTTATCATTTAATATTATATTAAAATTTACCGCAATGAAAGTGATTTCAATGACATTTTAATAAAATATAATGTTACCTATGTGCATGTGCAGTTCATTAGCTGTCCCGTTTTTGCTCCAAATACACATAATAATCCAAATGCATTTTGGATTTTTAATGATAATTCAAAAAAAAGCACTTTTTTAAGAAAACAATGGTGATCTTACGATTAAAAAACACTTTTTTTTTAAATAGTACATTTAGCTATTGAGGAAGTGTATCATTCAAATACAAATACAAATGCGACGACCAGCAACCTGGGCTGGTCCTAGTCAAATTATAGACCTCAATGAAGATCAATGGCCCTCTTAAAGCTATCTACTCCATTGCTCCTTACCGCCTCTTCCGGTAAGCTGTTCCAAGTTCCCACTACCCTGCTAAAATAGAAATTTTTCCGAATTTCCAGATTAGTCGGAGATTTAAGCAGCTTAAAACAGTGTACCCTTGTCCTGCTTTCCATGCAAAAATCTAACCCCGTAACATCATTCATTTTAATAACTGAATCATGTCCTCTCTGATTCTCCTTTGCGTGTTAATATACTAACTACACGAGTTAAGCATTCTAAGTCTGGAATCATAGTCTAAATTAGAAAGCCCATTAACTAATTTTGTAGCCCTTCTTTTTACACTTTCCGATAGATTAATATCTTTCTTAAGATAAGGAAACCAAAACTGAACAGCATACTCCAAATGAGGTCTTACCAAACTTCCATGTAACAACAGAAGAACCTTCTTAGATTTCTTTAAAATAGATCTATTAATAAACCCCAGCATTCTATTGACTTTGTTACTAGCTATGCTGCACTGTTGACTAAACTTGAGATCCTGATTTATTAAGACACCAAGATCCATAACATTATCTGCCTTACTAATGACTGAAACCTGTTAATAATTGCTTGTATGCTTATTTCCATGATCTAAACGCAACATTTGACATTTCTCAACATTAACTGCCATCCCCTACTTGTCACCTCACTTAGTAATATAATCTAAATCCTGTTGCAGCTGAATTACTTGTATTTCATTTTCTTTTACCCTTGTAACTTTGACATCACAGCAAAATAATTCATGTTTCCAGATTCCATTCCCAGACCATTCTTCTCATAGAATGAAGCCTGTTGCAACTAATTTCCTTTAATCCTAGCACGGGTGTCCCACGGGGAAGTCCCCCCCCTAGGGTTGTCATTTCGTCCACTTTTTTGTAAAATGTCCGGGACGCCGGAAGAAATGGACGAAATGGACAAAATTGGAGAAAATGGACAAAATGGAAGAAATGAAAGAAAAAACACATTTTTTTCATACGTTTAATGTATAAAAATGTTATGATATACAATTAGTATCTCTCTTGCATTACCCATTTTTCAAAATAAAATGATGGTATCATACAAAAAAATAAATAAATAAATAAATTTAAAAAATGGCAATTAACCCATTGATTTTTAACTAATTGTATTTGAAAGAAATAAAATTTAACACAGTGAAAAAACTATTGAGTGTAATTACATTATTGTAGAGTAGACAAATAGAAAAAAAAAGTTTTTCTTTAATATATATTTTTAAAAAGAAATTAACGAGTATTCTATTACCTTAGATATTTATTAACACAATACAATCCCTTAAAAAGTAAACTTTATATGATATTTTCTCATAAATTCTATATTTAAATTTTGTTTGAATTAAATACACATATAAATGTATATCATTTGTATTTGAAAATACATAATATGCTACAAGAAATATTGGTTTAATTTTGATTCATTTGGTCATTTTACGTTATATTTTTTGAGAATTTAATGAATGTTGCCCCATTGTAAAATATTTATGTACACAGCATTGTTTTATGGATATATTAATGTTACTACAGGAACATATTTCATTTCATGGCAAAATTTTCTTTCTCAAATCTTTTAAATTTTTATTTCTACTTTTATATTTTATATACACTTTTATTATTGGCAATGAAACTCTTTCACAACAAATAAACATCTTAAAATTATTTACTGCTAATGTGTGCTTTCATAAGCATTAAATCTTATCGTTAACATTCATTTATTTTATACTATATTCTTATAGTATCTGTTATTTATTAAATATTTGTTTGTATACATAATCATGTGTGCTAATTTTGATAATAAAACTATTACCTCATTGAAAAAAATCAATATTTTAAAACTTTACTTTTAAATTTTGGATTTTTTAATCAAGAACTGTCATTTTCTTTAAAGTGGACAAAATGGACGAAATGGACAAAATGCTATTTTGTCCGGGGCGGTTTTTTCCATGTTTTTCCGGTGTTTTTTTCCACCCCGGACGAAATCAAACAACCCTGCCCACCCCCCTTCCACCTCGAAAATAAAACTTTGAATGTTTTATGCAAGCATAAAATTCGTACAATTTTCAGAATCAACTGGATTTGTTTTCGTGGTGTTACAATGGCCGTCCCTTATATGAATCACGTTTGTTCAATGCAGTTTTAATACAATAAAGCGGATGATTCCATTAACCAATGATTCAATCGTTTTTTTAAAGTTCAAATAAATTACGAATGCTTTTTGTGAAAAAGTTGCAAAAACCGCACCCTGCCCGTAATATTGGCCCTATTTTCGTTGAAATTTGATAGATTAAATAAAATGTACCATCTAGTGTGTGTAAATTTCAGAATCCAAGTATTTATTTTCATGAGCTATCTAATCCGATTTGAATTTTACCCCTTGAAATGGGTGTTACCCGGCGTGGAGACCCAAGTTTAGTTTTTTAGATCAAATTTCCGACAATATGAAAGATAACTAAATCCCCCCCCCCCCTCAATTAAGTTTGAAAGTCTGAGCATTCTTGTGCAAACTTCATCGCTTTATTGAAAATTAATTCAATATTTATAATGTTTTGAAAAATCCACTTATTGTTAGATTATTCTGTAGATAAAAACAAAAACAAACGGCAAATTTTTTTTCTCAAAAACCATTGGCTGACGATATGACCTCACAGAGACAAAAAATTAAAGTTTTTTTTACCGAAGCAATATTTTTGAACAAGAAAGAAAGCTATTCAGATAAAAGAGATATTTAAACGGCTTTGGAAAATTATTATTTATTTGCAAATACTAGGCGGTTCCCCGCCCTGCTAGCTGTCGTTCACCAACTCAAATGACTTTCTTCAAAACCTCATCTGGTTCGCGAAGATTTAAAGCGTATGTTAGGAAGAATCGTCTTGAAATGCTCGTTACAATTGGAACAAAATAAAAATGCCCCTCCCCTTAGAAAACAGAATATTCAGAAAAGAGCTCATTGTAATTAGAAAAATGACAGTCCAATTAGAAGATAAAAGGGGATTCATAAAAATATGAATAACTAAATTAATTTTTAAAAAATGTTTCAAAGATAACCCCTCCCCCAGGGACCAAACAAACTTGTACCAAATTTCATAGCTATTGGTGTTAAGAGGCCCCTGAGCTTAGCAAAACGGACATTTTGTACGTGTGGAAAATCATTTTCAAATCCGTGGTCTCGAGTAATATTTTGCTCTTTAGCTCGAGCTTCAATTGAGTTTAGCCAAGTACTTTCGTTAAAGTAGAAGCCTTGCTGTTCTAATCAATGTTCATGTCTGATCGAATTAATTGAAAAAACTTGACTCAATGGGGGTCTTCTGGACACAGGCGTGTCACAGACATCCCTTCACAATTTCTTTGACACAACTTTTTTTTTTCTTTTTTTACATAAAAGGATCAATCGTTTAAACAAAATGCCCCACTTGGAATAAAATTTCTTAAACAACATACAAGTGAAGAAATTTTTATTGTTGCACAATTTAAAAAAATTTCACAAACATGATCTATTTCACATTCCAACACCCATTCAATTATAAAAAGAATTAAATGTCTGACTTTTGATCAATGGCTACATATTTGTTAAATGATTAAAAAATATATATGCTGACAAATAAACTCATCATGATTTTAAACTAAAAAGGAAAAAATGTGTTTTCATACGTGAAATAAAAATCTGATCGCAATCGCTATCGCTGTGTATCATTTGAAAAGAATGTTTATGAATATGATAGAACGAGATTATAATCTGCTTAATGTTTGGAAGTGCTTATCTTTATTTAGATTACCTGAAAGATTATTTGCATTCAGTATTTTCTTTTTTAAATTAAAATTGAAAACAATAATATTTCAGAGAAAAAATTTAAAATATATTACAGGGTGAATTGAAAAATGATCAAATAAGCTTTGCGCTAAAATATAATTGAAGTTAAAAATCAGTATAATTGAAGTTAAAAATAGAGCCCCTTCCTTAGTGCACCGAGGAAGGGGCTCTATTGTAGTCTTGAAATAGCTATTTGCTGTACTTTCTACCTAATCTGTGCTTTATTTACGTTGATTTTTAACTTCAATTATGTTATACAAGGTGGTTTAAGGCAAGTATAACAAATTGTAGTGATAAAGTAAATATCTACAATAAGACTGCACGGGAGAGAAAAAAATTCAAAATGCTTCCGACACTATTCTTGCCGGATTTTTATGTAAATTAACCCAGTGAATCGATACATGACCACCGTTTTCCTCCATCATGTCCTACTCTTAGATCATTTACACAATCTGTCAATGGTCTAAGGTGCTACTTTTTGACCCCCCCCCCCCTCCACACACACACACAACAACCACCGCCATTTTCTCCGTTTTCGACAGTTTCATGCCCAGGAGAATGGTCTCATTCTTATGAAGGGCTTGGTAATTTATGTTTCGATAATTACTTCATATATTATGGTACAAACTTTATAATATTGCTATTTATTAACGTGCATTTTGCATAATATTCAGTATGAATAAAAAAATCCGAGAAGGCATCCGACTTAAGTTCGTGCAAAATTATAACTTTTGGAATCATGAAGTCATAAGCTATACAACAAAGAAATTTTCAAACAAAAAAAAAAAAAGAAATAATAATCCTAAATATAGTTTAAAAGAACTAAAAAATGCGCTTTTAGAGTTAATTAAACTAAAAAGAAGATTTTCAAAGCTATTGAATATCAGCTAAGTTTACATGCAATTATAATGCATCAACATGTAATAAAGTTTAGGATTTAGTATTAATAACAAAATTAAATATATTTCTTGTATTATTTCAAAGAACCTGAATTTATCTTTAATTCAGAGTTGCATACAAACAACTGATACACTTGTAATACATCAACATGTAATATAGTTTAGCCTTTAGTATTAATAATAGTATTAAATACATTACTTTTTAGCCTACTTTCCCGTTAAAAATAAAAGAAAGACGAAAAAAGTATTAAAATTGGCTTAATGCATCTAAAAAATATCGCCAAGTCCAAAAAATATCGCCAAGTTAAAAAAATAAAAAGGTAAAATGAATATCGAAAAATTAAAAATTTGAAAGTAGGGTATTGAGATGGGGAATTTGTGTGTCGGTCTGTCGGTCGGTCTGTCGGTCTGTCGGTCGGTCTGTCGTTCGGTCTGTCTGTCCCCCCCCCCTAATAACTTTTGAATGAATATTCCGATTTGGACAAACTTTTTTTTGTTGGAAAGATCTCGGCGAGTACAGCTCATTCCCATATTTGATTTTTCGATTTGAACAATTTTTGGTTCAACTTTGAGCCGTTCAAACAACCTGTCCCGCGATGCTAACTTTTTAGTTAACAGTCCGATTTGAACAAACTTTTTTTTGTTCGAAAGATCTTTTCAAGGATACTTCATTCCTGTATCTACATTTTCGATTTGAACAATTTTTCGTTCAACATTGAACCGTTCAAGCAACCTTTCCCCCCTAATAACTTTTGAATGAACATTCCGATTTGAACAAACTTTTTTTTGTTGGATAGATCTCGGCGATTACAACTCATTCCCATACTTGATTTTTCGATTTGAACAATTTTGGTTCAACATTGAACCGTTCAAGCAACCTTTCCCCCCCCTAATAACTTTTGAATGAACATTCCGATTTGAACAAACTTTTTTTTGTTGGAAAGATTTCGGCGAGTACAACTCATTCCCATATTTGATTTTTCGATTTGAACAATTTTTGGTTCAACTTTGAACCGTTCAAACAACCTGTCCCGCGATGCTAACTTTTGAGTGAACAGTCCGATTTCAACAAACTTTTTTTTGTTCGAAAGATCTTATCAAGGATACTTCATTCCCGTATTTACATTTCCGATTTGAACAATTTTTCGTTCAACATTGAACCGCTCAAGCAAGCTGTCACCCCTAATAATTTTTGAGTGAACAGTCCGATTTAAATAAACTTTTTTTTTGTTCGAAGGATCTCAGCAAGGATACTTCATTACAGTATTTAAATTTTCAATTTGAACATTTTTTCGTTCAACATTGAACCGTTCAAGCAACCTTTCCCCACCTAATAACTTCTGAGTGAACCATCCGAATGGAATAAACTTTTTTTTGTTTGAAAGATCTCGGAGAGGTTCATTCCCTTATTTCGCTTTTTGGTTTGAACCATTTTTCGTTCAATATTGAACCGTTCAGAAAAAAATTTAACATTAGCGCCTACGGGGAATTTAAGTTGAATGTTGATCCTGGAACTTAAAGTCGGATTTCCTTCAAACTAACTTTGTAAAAAAATGGTTTTGATAAATAATGTTTGTAAAGTACTTTTCTGAATAATCTTCTGTGAGGACTCTGATTCCGACTCCGACTCCACAAACATGGCGGAAATGCAGGCTCAGAAAAAAATGACTGACTGTGCAGACGATTTTTTGTTTATTTATTCATTTGTGTTATTTTATTTATTACTATTATTTTTTTTTGGCAGACGATTTTTTTTTGTAACAAAAGTGTTTCATTCACGAGGGCATTTTATTCTTTATTTATATTTAACAACTGGCAACGGTTTAAAAGTGAAAATCGAGACATTTTATCGACGGACGAGTTTTTTTTCCTTTCTTTGATAAAATGTGTTTTGATGTACTTTGTATGTACTGTTA
>JAXGGA010007570.1:0-61831 GCA_038373865.1 Uloborus plumipes
AAATTTAAAATTAGTTAAAATAGTTGTGAATGAGAGGAAACATGAGAATTCAGACGTGTTGTAGCAGTTTAGGAGAACTACTTGATCTTTTTATTATAATTTTTCTTTAAAAGAATATTCGAAGAACCGCCAATACCATCCTGTAGGGCTAAAGGTGCAATGTGCAAACATATTGTTACAAATCTTGTAAATAGATGTTGTTTTTCCTGCCTTGCATCATTTTCATTAGTTTTGGTTTTATCTGACGTCATGTTGCAAAAGTATCTGAAGATATCACTTTTATCACTTGTATACCGGCCCCGTAACACTTTGTAGTTTTTACACTTGCCCTAGCTTTAATAAGCGTGAAGAAATTTTCGCTCCGAGTGGTGTTTTTCTTTTTATTTCTAGCGTTTTCTTGAATGAATTGTTTAAAGTTATGAATGATTTGGAATATTCCAGATATTACTAGAAAGTTGTCGGGAATTCTTTCCGTGTATAAATAGCTGGCCTTGAACACAAGTCAGTTAGTTTTTCTCAGATGGGTTTTCTGAGATGCTCGTTTTCGTTCGCTTGGGCGGATGGTTGTTTTGCTTTTGTAATTGCTTAATTACTGTTCACGTTAGATACGTGGTGCTGAGTTACTGTTGAGAGTACAGTGTACTGTTTGTTGCCTAATTGCTGATGTTTAGCAATTGTTTTCTGCTCTTATTGTAAATAGTGTAAATACTTGTAAATAAATTTATAGTTACTTCCACAAGATTGGAATGCTCATTTGAAGAAAGTTGAAGGTGCAACGGACTCGTTACAATTTTTGGCGCCCAACGTGGGGCATCTTCAAGGACTTTCTTGGAATTACCTGTGAATTCGGACTTTTCTTCCTAAGGACTTTTTGACTTCGGAATTTTATGGTGATTACTCGAGCAATGGAGGAACAACTGCAAAAACTCCTTGATGCGATCAACGCTGTTAAAAGTGACATGACTGCTAATCAAGAACAATTAAAAAATGAACTGGCTACTAATCAAGAACAATTAAAAAATGACATGGCTGCGAATCAAGAACAATTAAAAAATGACATGGCTGCGAATCAAACACAATTAAAAAATGACATGGCTGCGAATCAAGAACAATTAAAAATTGATCTTGCAACTAATCAAGAACAATTGAAAAATGATCTAGCTGAAGAAATTAAAAGCGATTTAACGTCAATGAAAAGTTTGGTGGAAACTAAATTTACCAACATGGAAAATAAAGTGGAGGCTCTAGAAGATCGAATCACCACAGTAGAAAACCATGTGGAAAAGAAAATTAAAGAACTTGAATCAAAGTTGTCAGCATCCTGCAACAACTCAAGTGACTGTGTAGCTGCAGCTGGAACTTCTCGTTCATCCATTAAACTGGCCACATTTGACGGGAAGACCTCGTGGAATATTTACAAGAAGCAGTTCCTCATCGTTGCAGAAGCAAACTCCTGGGACTCTTCCACGAAAGCCTGTCAACTTGCAGCCTCGCTGAGAGGGGATGCAGCTGAAATACTACAGACCTTCCCAGAGGACAAGCACCGTGACTTCGAAGCCTTATCATCGGCCTTGGAGCTTCGCTTTGGCGAATCATGCCAAAAAGAATTCAGCCAACTTCAGCTCAAATCCCGACTCCAGAGGGATGGAGAGACTTTGCAAGTGTTTGCAGCAGACGTTGAGAGGCTTTCCCATCTCGCCTTCTCGGACTGTCCTTCGAGTGTTCGCGATAGCCTGGCCCTGAACTACTTCATAGATGGAGTGCGAAATCCAGAAGTTCAGATGGCTCTCCGGATGGCGGACATTAAGGATCTTAAATCCGGTATGGTCTACGCAATGAAGTTCGAGGCTGCACAGCAAACATCCCGCAAGGATCGCCATACAATCAAAGGCGTAGAAGTGAGTGACCCGGATTTGAACTCAACTTGTCTCTCGGAAATTAAGCGACAAATCAACGAGATCTCGGGGACCCTGAAGAAGATTACTGCTCGCAAAGACCAGAGTAGACAACCACTGAAGTGCTGGAAATGTGGCGGTGAGGGCCACGTACGAAGGAATTGCGAAGCTCGCCAAGAAAAGAAGAAGTCTCCCAAAGTTTTCCAGATTTCCCCAAGAAGTGGCGGCTCCAACGGACTCTTCATTTACGCATATGTGAATGGGTTTCCCTGCGAAATGATTGTGGACACAGGAGCCAACGTTACCATCATAAGGACTGATGTGGCTCATCAATTTGGACTCAAGATCTTATGGACGCCGCCCTGCGTTACTCTCCAAACTGTGACAGGTGACAAAATCGAGATTGAAGGAAAAGTGAACTTAGAAATAATGTTCGGGAGCGCCACTTACCATCACACGGCATTCGTCGCTGACATTACAGATCCCTTCATTCTCGGACTGGACTTTTTGAGAAAATTTGATTTTTCTATTGACTGTAGAAATAATGAGCTGCACTCGATGAGGGAAGACATAGTAATTTTCAATACCGAAAATAACTTAAAATCCGATCATCAAATAATAGCCCAAACTGATTCATTGATTCCCTCTAGATCAGAAGTACTAATACCTGGCTCCATCAATGAAAACAACAGCTTTAAATTCGGCCTAATTGAATATCCTAACCAGAGTAATAGCCCAAAAGGAGTACTAGTGGCATCTACACTTGTGGACCTTTCAAGGAATGCAGTTCCTGTGAGAGTCGCCAATGTAAGTGAAAGACCAAGGAATATCAAGAAAGGAGAAGTGTTGGCAACTTGTACTCCCGTAAACTGCATCATCAGAAGAATTGATTCCTCCGAGACTGTGTGTTCCGAATCCTTGACATCGAAATTAATTGGGAGTGCACCATTATCGAAGGATCAAAGATACGCTGCGGAAAAATTGGTGGACGACTTCAAGCAGGTGTTTTCATCTACACCCGAAGATGTTGGTCGCACGAGTTTAGCGCAGCATAGGATCGACACTGGAGATCATCCCCCTATCAAGCAGCATCCAAGACGACTACCGTTCGCCAAGAAGGAAGAGGTTGAGATCCTCGTAAAAGAGATGCAGGAGAATGACGTCATCGAACCCTCATCCAGTCCTTGGGCATCCGCTATCGTCTTGGTCCGAAAGAAAGACGGCTCCACCAGATTTTGTGTTGATTACCGACGCCTGAATGACATCACCAAGAAGGATAGTTACCCTCTTCCACAGATCGATGACACTCTGGACACCCTTTCCGGACACAAGTGGTTTTCGACCCTGGATTTAAAGAGCGGCTACTGGCAGGTGGAGATACACCCCGACGACCGAGAGAAGACAGCGTTTACAACCGGACAAGGCTTGTGGCAGTTTAAAGTGATGCCCTTCGGCCTCTGCAATGCACCAGCCACGTTCGAGCGTCTTATGGAATCAGTGCTGCGAGGACTCTCTTATGAATCCTGTCTTGTCTACTTGGACGACATCATCATCATAGGACGCAGTTTTGAGGAACATTTGGTTAATCTTAGGAGGGTGCTGCAAAAGCTAAAGGAAGCCAACCTGAAGTTAAGCCCGTCCAAATGTAATTTGTTCCGCCGTGAGGTGAACTACCTTGGTCACATTATCTCTTCTGAGGGTGTACGAACCGATCCAGATAAGGTATCTGCAGTCAAGAATTGGAGCCGCCCCGAAAATGTCCATCAGCTGCGAAGTTTCCTGGGGCTCTGCACGTACTACAGGAAGTTTGTGAAGGGTTTTTCCAACATTGCACGACCTTTGCATAAGCTGACGGAGAGCAAACAAAAATTTGAATGGTCCAAAGAATGCGAGGATGCATTTCTACAGCTGAAGGAGGCTTTAACATCAACGCCTATTCTCTCTTATCCTCAGCCTGAAAAATCCTTCATACTTGACACTGATGCGAGCCACGAGAGCGTTGGAGCTGTTTTATCTCAAGAAATAGACGGTAACGAACATGTCATCGCCTACTGGAGCAAATGCTTGTCCAAATCGGAGCGAAACTATTGTGTCACGAGAAAGGAATTGCTCGCCATAGTTAAAGCGGTAGAACATTTCCATCATTACCTCTACGGCCGTAAATTCCTGCTCCGGACTGATCATGCCTCTTTAACTTGGCTGTTGAATTTCAAGAATCCAGAGGGCCAGGTAGCCAGGTGGATACAGCGGCTCCAGGAATATGACATCGAGATTAAACACCGAAAAGGCTTGTCACACGGGAATGCTGACGCATTATCAAGAAGACCTTGTCCCGAGAACTGCCATTATTGCTCCCGAATTGAGAAACAGTACGGGACGACAATCCCTACTGCCTGTCAAGTTACTGCTACTTCATCATCTTCAGATCCTGATCCATGATCCTGATCCATGGACCAAGTAAGAAAAGATCAGCTTGAAGACCCAGACCTAAAGCCTATCATAGAGTTAATGGAAAAGGACAGTCGGCGACCTAGTTGGCAAGACGTTTCTCTCTACAGTCCTGCAACGAAAAGATACTGGGCTCTATGGAAATCTCTCCAGCTGCGGAATGGCGTCCTTTATCGGAAATGGGAATCTGACGATGGTAAAGCATTCAAATGGCAGTTACTCCTTCCCAGATCAAGAATTCCGGACGTTCTGAAGGAATTGCACAGTAGTCCGACTGGAGGACACTTTGGTATCTTGAAAACCCTCCACAAGGTTCGAGAGCGCTTCTTCTGGAGCAAGGCGAAGGATGATGTAGAGAAGTGGTGTCATTCTTGTGACGCCTGTGCTGCCCGTAAAGGACCGAAGAGAAGAAGCCGCGGGAAGCTACATCTTTACAACGTAGGAGCTCCTTTCGAACGAATCGGGATCGACATTCTTGGTCCTCTACCGAAAACTACTGATGGGAACAAATACATCCTCGTTTCCATTGACTATTTCACCAAATGGCCCGAAGCATATTCCATTCCGGATCAAGAAGCTACCACTGTAGCAGAGACTCTAGTCCAGCATTGGATCTCGAGATATGGGACACCTTTGCAGATCCATTCCGATCAGGGGAGAAACTTTATCTCTGCTGTGTTTAAGGGCCTGTGTGATATCCTCAAAATTGAGAAAACTCGAACGACACCACTACACCCACAATCGGACGGCATGGTGGAGAGATTCAACAGGACAATCCTTAATAATCTCTCGCTTATGGTCTCCAAAAATCAACAGGATTGGGACAAGAAACTTCCTCTGTTCCTGCTGGCCTACCGCAGTGCTGTCCACGAGACCACCGGATATTCCCCATCACAGATGCTCTTCGGCCGAGAGCTTCGGCTGCCTTGTGATCTCGTCTTCGGTCTCCCTCCAGATGCGCCTTCATCGCCTGAGAAGTACGTCCAGGATCTCCAGGCCCGGTTGGAAGACGTTCATCACTTCGCACGGGAGCGAATCAACATCGCAACGGAGAAGATGAAGACCCGATACGACACAAGGTCCACTGGTCATGACTAGTGCTGGGCGATATATCGATATATCGCAAAATATCGGTATAAAGCAATCACCGCGATAACGGTTATATCATTAAACGTTTTTCCGATATACCGCTGTTCCCGGTGTAACGTGATATATCATGATATATCGTCATACATCGCATCGTGATGCGTCACAGCATTTCCCAGTCTCCGATTAACCGCCTTCCCCGAAGCAACGCGAATATTCAGAGGAAGGAGGAAACGTCGGCGTCACTGAATACTTCGCGATAAGTCGCAGAGATTGGGGGAAGGGATATACCACGAAGAGTCGCTCCGTGATTCTTCGCGATGAGTCGTGGAAAGGGTCTGTTGAGATATACCACGAAGATTCGACGGAAATGCGTTCTGGGATACATTACGGCTCATGGTTACGCATTAGCCGCCTCGCAAAACGTCGTGATGTAATGCAGCGGTGTTTGTGCAGTGATGTTCGTGCGGCTTTGCCATCTTGTATTCTACCATTGCTGGTCCATTGTTTTCGTTACAGATTTTAGCTATTGCTCCCGTTTGGGCTCAGGAGCACCGGCAGATTCACGCGTGGGGGGTGCATTTGAAGTAAAAAAAAAAAAAAAGTTACTAAAAAATTGCTTTTCTTTTTTTTTCACTCAGAACAATTAGCAAAAAAATATAAAAAAAAATTTCGGGGGAAAAAAACGAAAAAAAGACCAAAAACACCTTTTTGAGAATTTTCAATGTTGCAGTTTGCACTTTGATCCCCCCCCCCCCCCCCCGGTATCGGCAGTTCTTTTTTATTTTTTTTATTCAAACAAGTTGTTGAAATGCTTGTCGTTGACACCCAATATGGCTGTTCTCTCTTGTTGATCATTAACTTGCAGATTACTTTAGCATAACGTGCCCTTTGTCGAAGGTTATATTATTATTAAAATTAAGAGCTGGAGTATTTAATGCGGTTTTAAGGCTGTCAGATGCAGCTGATCTTAATCTGCTGCTCCTATAGCCACCCCGCCCCCTAAAAAACGAGTACTATAAAATGAGAAACTCAAAAAGAAAAACAATAATCAAATTTGAACTGCTGCAATCTGCACTATGAACCCAGTCGGCAAAATTTTCGTATTTTTTTAACTAGTTATTGAAATACTAGTGAAAATTCACTTGGGACTCAAATTGGCACTTTTCTAAATCTTCGCTCATGACTCACTATATTTGCCTATCTGCGGTTACCTCGCTACCCTGTTCCGCGGGTAGTCGGGAATTTAATGTAACAGTAATTATTTCTAGTCTTCTACAGATGACAAGGTGTCTATTCATCTGGAAAATTTAGGAAAAAAGTTTTTTGAGTAAACAATGAATTTTTTTCTTGTCAAAAAGTTTTCGATCAAATAATGCTTCTAGTTTTTTTTCAACATAAGTATTTTTGTAACATTTTTATTTCAGGTGCAAAAAAACATTTTTAAAAGTTTAAATATTTGAAAACATTGAAGTTCATTATTTTTTAAATTTATTTATTTATTATTATTCAAATTTATTTACTTATTATTATTTAAACTTATTTATTTATTATTATTTAAATTTATTTATTTATTTATCTTTTTATTTATTTTTTAAAAATATTTATTTAAATTATTTTGCAAGCTAAAAAACAAAACATGTTTAAATAGCTATTAATGTTTTTGCATGTCATCCATGTTTATATTTTATTTTGGGAAGGGAAAGATTTTGCTCAAGTATCTGTTAAAAGACATGTTATCTTCATTGATTTTATGAAAATTATTTTCTTTGCTAACTACAAACATTTGGATTTTTTATGTCCTAAGACCGTGTTTTTTTTTTTTTTTTTTGAAACTTTTGTAGTTTTCCCCCTATTGCTATAAAAATGAATAAATGAAATTTAAAACTGATATAACTTTACAATGCATTAGTATAAATTCAAAAGATTGGGAAAACAGAAAAATCCCTAATAATAAAATTACAATAAAAAATTTCCTTATCCTTAAATGGTACCTTTTTAACGGTATTTTCAATCTATTAATTTTGCAAAAAGAAAAAAAAAATCTCTGTTGCCTCCATTTTACACTGCAAATAATGCTGCATCCCAACCTCCAAATTCAGCAGCTTTAAATGTGGAAAAATGTAACAAATGCCAAAAAAATGTGTGGTAACTGATGCATTTTTCCTGCTTTATGAGTTATCCTGCTTTAAGTTTTATCTACAGTTCTGGAAGAGAGACGAAGGTTATTGGGAAACCATTACGGAAACACGCTCCCCCTCCCGGGGGTCGTGTATGCGCTTAATTTAATAGGGAAAAAATATTTCGAAACATCGCGATATATCGGAATATCGCGATATTACACTGGCGATATATCGCGATGTTAAATCTGATACATCGCCCAGCACTAGTCATGACTTTCAAGAAGGTGACAAAGTATGGCTATGGAATCCCATCCGAAGTAAAGGTCTGTCACCCAAATTGCAGTCGCATTGGGATGGACCTTACACAGTTCTCCACCGGCTGAACGACGTCGTAGTGAGGATCCAGAAGTCATCACATTCAAAACCTAGGGTTGTCCATTATGATCGGCTAGCCCCATACTATGGCCATAGTTCGTAAAGTAAATCTAAAGCTACCATGGTAATTTGTTTGTAAATTTTGTAAATAACTTTCGCCTTTAATTGTTTGGAATATTACTTTATCAATGTTATTATTTCTTTCATGTTCTCATTGTTATTGTTTATCATGTTTATGATTGGTCATCATGTAATGTGTGCATCTGTAAGTCTTCCCTTGCTTCCTTTCTGGGGATTGTACTGCCCGGGACGTGCAGTCCTTGGGAAGGGGGCAATGTTACAAATCTTGTAAATAGTTGTTGTTTTTCCTGCCTTGCATCATTTTCATTAGTTTTGGTTTTATCTGACGTCATGTTGCAAAAGTATCTGAAGATATCACTTTTATCACTTGTATACCGGCCCCGTAACACTTTGTAGTTTTTACACTTGCCCTAGCTTTAATAAGCGTGAAGAAATTTTCGCTCCGAGTGGTGTTTTTCTTTTTATTTCTAGCGTTTTCTTGAATGAATTGTTTAAAGTTATGAATGATTTGGAATATTCCAGATATTACTAGAAAGTTGTCGGGAATTCTTTCCGTGTATAAATAGCTGGCCTTGAACACAAGTCAGTTAGTTTTTCTCAGATGGGTTTTCTGAGATGCTCGTTTTCGTTCGCTTGGGCGGATGGTTGTTTTGCTTTTGTAATTGCTTAATTACTGTTCACGTTAGATACGTGGTGCTGAGTTACTGTTGAGAGTACAGTGTACTGTTTGTTGCCTAATTGCTGATGTTTAGCAATTGTTTTCTGCTCTTATTGTAAATAGTGTAAATACTTGTAAATAAATTTATAGTTACTTCCACAAGATTGGAATGCTCATTTGAAGAAAGTTGAAGGTGCAACGGACTCGTTACAATATTATCTCAATTAAGGGCCCATAGCCCTCTTTGCATTAGAAGGTGGCAAATTCTCAAATTCAATATGTTTCACATGAGGATACAGCTATAAACTTTGTTTCATCTAAAAATTTACGTAATGACCCTTTTCGTATTACCTGCTCTACGTATTCTTTTGCTTGATTAACACATTTGTTCCACGTATTCCAGTCGAATGATGTACGAAATTTCTCCAAATATTTCATAAAAATACGATGAATAGCTGCTTTTTTAGTACAAAATGTACTTCAGTAATTTGATCCAGATAGTGCCTGGATGGTGGGAATGTTTCACCTGTTTTTCGGTAAATATTATGAACAGACAAAAGTCCCGTAGAATCCGTAACTCCAATGCTTCCCCAAAGTTCCTAAACACCAATGTACTGAATAAGAATATACCAGGAAAATAAAGCTAACACCATTATTCTCGCAGTCTGCTTCCTCTGCTGTCAAGCAATTTAAGTCAAGAACTTTCCATGTTGTAAGATCAGTTTGTTTCCTGATTATGCTCAAAAGCTGTTGTTTTGGTCAGGCATAGTCAAGTAGCATCTTGAGAGATTTTAATAATGTATAATAACAATACTGCTACCTTGGCTCTACGCTTTCAGCCTTTTTAGGGAAAAATGGGAGTACTAGTTTAAGATTTATGGAGAGGGATGGGCCAGTCGACTAAACTGACAAGGAGCTCTCCTTAGCCCTATATTGAATGGAAAAAAGAGCAGGACAGGAAGTGCTAATAAGAGTCTTGTTTTCAAATATGTTTTACAGCTAATGAGAATTTGAACGGTCAAATTGTTCTGCACTTCTTTAAATTTTCTCGTTTAAAAGTTTAAAAAAAATAAGAAAAACCCCTTTATTTATTATTTTTCTTTTTTGCCATTGGAAAAAAAAAGATTTTCTTTTCTGTTTTTTACGTTACAAAATATTTTGGGTTTGGGGGGGGGAGGGCGTTGCCCCCCCCTGGATATGGCCCTGCAGCTAGGGATACTCAATAAATTAATAATTGAAAAACCTTCACACTTCCCGAATGAGAATGCATAAGAAGCGCACAGAATGCCCCCCCCCCCAAACGATCGGCTAAAGATCCGCCACTGCTTCGGCCAAGCTGTGCCATCTTTATTTTAATACTTATTAAATGGATTTTTAAACAGTCATTTAGGAGATCATTCAAAAGTAACTAATTTCCTATGTATCTCTGTTGAATTAGGTTTTTAGAAATACTGTTGTAGTTAATATTTGCTTAAGTTTTTAACAAGGAAGGTGTATTATTAATTATTGAGCACTAAACATTTGACACAAAATGATTTCTGATTTACTTATTTGAATAAGTTTTTTTTCTCTTACCATTTTATAGGTTTCCCTTTAGTAGACCAGATGTTTTAGCAAAATGGATCAATAACGTCAGAAGAGAAGGATGGTATCCAATCAAAAGTACTGTTATCTGTAGTGATCATTTTGAAAGAAGCTGCTATGAATACCCCTCTACATTATCTGGTTTAAAGAAAGATGCTGTTCCTACATTGTTCAATTATCCACCTCATTTAATCAAGGTACGATTGACCAACATTATTATTAATTTATTACTGTTTGTGTTAGATAAGAGTAAGTTATAAAAAAATAGGTGTCATCGTATCTCATTTTCACACAAAATATTGACCCTTTTTGGTAGCATTTTGTTAAAATAATTAATAATTTTGCATAAAGTAGCATGATAATTAATTTAAGCATTTATTCTGATTTTTAACTACTATGTATGAACATCCTCTTATTCTACATCTTTATTTGCATTATTTTCAGTCAACTATTTTTTAAGATTCTAAATTTAAAGTTATGCTTTGATGCTTTTTCTGTTTTTTAAAAGAAAATATAATAGATAAATAAATAAATCATGTTTCAGCGCTCGAATCAGTGGTTGCTGCTCCTAAGAGTTGAACATGATGTCGTTATGTTTGTCAATACCTTTAATTTAAATTAATCATTGAAATTAGAATCAATCAATAGGGGAAACTTGGAAGGTTTGACCCACCCTCTTTTCATATTTAAGCATTTATTTGATGAGCCTCATATCATAGCAAGGTACCAAGTAGAAAGTTAATTCTAGTTTTTAGCGATTTTGAAGTAGAATCAAAAGGAGCAATCAAATCATGTCTTTTTCTGGCAAAAAAAAAGTATTTTTTCTTGTTGTAAGTTCATCTCTGTTGCAAATAAATACACCTGTTTTCAGTCTTGTAGCATGCTTCATATGTCATTACTTTTCTCTACAACCTGCCTTTAGCTGGTGCTGTAAGATTACCATATACTAATTTTTAAGTTACACAAATTGCTTTATTAAATTTATGAGCTATACTGGATTCAGGGCCGTTTTTTTCAGTTATTAATCTTTACTTCAACAAATCAGCATCAAACTGGATTAAATTATTTGTAAAAAAAGTTAAATTCTTTTGGGTTTATAATTTTGTCCAGATTTTACGTAATGATAACATTTTAAAAGTAAACATTTTAAAATTGTGTTAATTTTTTGATTAAGTTAATTTATCATGTTAAATTTAAAACTATTCTCAATGATTCATCTTATATTTTTGAAATCTTTTTAAAGTCAAGTTTAATTATGGATAGAACAAAATAAAAAATCTATAATTTTGCACACCAGTATATGTTCAAATACCTGTAGTATTTCAATTTTTTTTCTTGAGCTTGACTTGTACTAATAGTGCCATTGTTTAGTCCTGTTATTTCCTTTCAGAAATCAACTCCAAGGCAAGAGAGAATAAATCCCACCAATTCAAGTCCAGACATAAAAATACAAAGACTTGCAGAGGACCAGTTGTCAAAACTGAAGGCAGAAAATGAAACAATAAAGAAACGCTTGAGAGCTAAGCGGCAGCAAGTTCGAAGATTAAAGCAGAAAATGCATTCCTTAAATGAAATAGTTGATCATATGAGGAAGAATGAGATGATCAATGGTAATGCAGCCTTGGTCTTGAAAAAGAACTTTTCTGGGGTGCCCTTGGACATTGTGCAGCGAATGCTAAAAAACAACAATGGCAAAATAACAAAGGGAACATATCCACCAGCATTGCGCTCCTTTGCAATGACTCTGCAATCTCATTCCACTCAGGCATATGAATATGTCAGATCAGTTTTCAAGTTTGCACTGCCTCATCCCTCCGTTTTGCGAGAGTGGCATGCTTCGGTCGAAAAAGAACCCGATTCATCGAAAGAGTCTTCCCAAAACCTTAAGACATCGTCGGAAGCTAGAGACCAAAAAGACAAGATGGCTGAAGAAGAGAACAAGACTGGAGAAGATAATAATCCCCCAGCTGCTTCAAATGCACTTCATGCTGATAATAATCCCCTGGCTACTTCAAATGCACTTCATGCTGATAATAATCCCCCGGCTGCTTCAAATGCACTTCATGCTGATGTGTTTGAAAACACACCATCATAAAGTGAAGTTTGTTTTTGGTGTGTTGGAAGCTACCAGTGGGCTATTTTTTGATGCATAGTCTAACTGGACATTAAATAGCCACTTTAGTTAATGAACGTTTGCAGCGCCTCCATGTTGCAAGCATCAAGATTCCCTCCATTACTTTTGATGGGACAAGCTACCATTTTACTATGACTCAGTGTTAGAAATAAGATATTGTTAGTCGCATTTTGCGACCAAAAATATTTATTTGACTCCTACAGTTCTAACTCTAGGCGCCACATTTGATGACTAAACTTGTGGGTCACATTTAAGCATTTTTTCCCAACTCATCATGACTTTGACTTGTTGGATAATTTGTAAAAGTAATTTCAAAATGTAAACAATTTTGTCTTTCAAACATCAGTTTATTTTGTATGTTTTACAGAAATTATGCTGGTAGCATAAAATTTACATTTTTCTCCTTTTTTGTGAAAGGAAATTTTCAATTAAAAATCCCTCCTCTGCAGCTCTCTGTTGTAGGTATATTTTTTATATTGATGACCTTTTATGCTTTAACTTTTTGAATTTCTCTGAACTTAGCAAAACTATTTATCATAGTTCTTTAACGCCAAAAATCTAGTGACTGTCAAAATATTTTTTTTTTCTGAATATAAACACATAAATTTTATCCCTGTGTTGTACTACAATTTATGATAAAAGATGTGAATTCCAATTCCAAGTTAATAGCCAACAAGATTATATCTCCTGCCTTAGTAGAAAAGTTTTTATTGGCATCATTGACTCGCAAGCTTTGAGAATCAAGAGATTTTATAACACTGAAACTGCTTTTGATTTAGAATTATCACTGCTTAAAAATAAACTGCTAGATAACAATTTTCCAAAATATCTCATTAAAAGTGTTTGCTCAAGTATAACCTTTGATAACAATTTTGCTTCACTGTAACGGTTTTACTGTTCAAACGTATGATACTACTGCGAGAAACGGGCTTTAGGATTGTATAAGCAGAAGCCATTTGAGCATGTGTGACAGAGATTGCAAACGACATTGATTCGCTCTTTTTGGACACGGATTTTTACTTTTATATTTTTTGCACATCTTTTTACCTTTTACAACTGAGCTACCTGTATGATTTGTTGGATACTGCTTTGGTTTTGTTTCTAGGATTTTCAGGTGAGATGATTTATATTTGCTTTAGCAGGAAGTCCTGTGGGGGGCTAATTTTTTGGGAATTTTTTCCTAATTAGCCGAGACGAAACCCCTGCTTTTAGTTTTAGGTTTTTGGTCTTATGTACTATTTGCTGTCTGGCATTCAGTGCTGCTTGCCCAATGCAGGTCTGTAGATTGTATATTTTGAACTTAAACATTCTCTTCATAATTCTTATTTAAAGTTTTTGGTCTTTTGACCTCTCTTGAATCCCCCACGGCTGATGAGTTCTGGATTCAACCTTTCTTAATTTTTTTCTCTTAATTTTGCTTTCTTCAAACTCGTATTTGTTTATTGTGTTATTAGTTTGTTATATTATATGTGTGTATATATATATATATATGTATATATATATACCGTAAAATCCCGAAAGTAACCCCCCTGTCAAATATACCCCCACCCCTCTTATTCGTTTACACAGAAATTTATCTTAAATCCCAAATATACTTAATCTTAAATCTCGATTATAACCCTCCCCCCTAAAATGTATCTGTTTGGTTTTGAAAAGGAGGGGGGTTACTTTCTGGATTTTACAGTATATATATATAATATATATATATATATATATATATATATATATATATATATATATACATATACATAAAATTCAGTTCAAAAAATATTTTGCTCAAACAAGTGTCATTTTGGAATGCAGTTTTTATGTTCAATAAAGAATAGCATAGCAAGAATTATGGGTTTTTTGAATTTATGTGAAATGATGGGGAAAGGTTAGGATGCCCTAAACTAAAATTCTCGGAAAGAGGAGAATTCTCAAATTGTCTAATGAAATTCTAATTTTAGCCAATAATACAAACAAGCAGACATATGCACATAAAATGAGAGGGAAAATTGAGCATTGTAAAAAACGCATAAAGAAAGAAAAAATAATATGAAATTTGCAATATTATCTACAAATTTTTGTAATAAGTATAGCAAAATTTTTGGAACAAGGAAACTGTAGGAGGTCAAAATGACCACCAAAGTGACTTATGAAAGCGTTTCTGCTTGGAAGCCTTTGCTTGATTGCTGACTTTGCAAATGTGCTTTTAGCTCCAGGATTTTGAGCTAGTCTGTGATCAGTGTTTCTGTTAGAAGCCTTTGCGCTTGTAATATTCACTTAGCGAATGTGTAATGTTTATGCTATTACTGCTTTACGTATGCTGATTATTTTACGTGGTATACAGTTGAGTGAACTGTGATTATATTGAAATGTTCCTAATTGCTGGATGTTCAGCAATTGTTCATTTGTTACTGTTTATAGTGTAAATATTTGTAAATAAATGTATTGTGTGTTCATCAAGATTTCAGTCGTCATTTAAGAAAGTTTGTAGGTGTGATGGACTCGTAACAATATTTTAATTCGAAACTAAGGCACATTTATAAAGAATAAAAAAGTTCCTGTTTACAAACAAACAAAAGCCCTGGTTT
The DNA here is from genome assembly GCA_038373865.1 of Uloborus plumipes. Classification (NCBI taxonomy): domain Eukaryota; kingdom Metazoa; phylum Arthropoda; class Arachnida; order Araneae; family Uloboridae; genus Uloborus; species Uloborus plumipes. The sequence goes on from JAXGGA010007570.1 coordinate 14,961, forward strand.
AGGGATGGCAAACTACTATATTTCAGAATGGTCATAATAGGATTCTTAATTTGTTATTTATTTATTTTTTTAACGTTAGTTAAATACTCAAGTTATCATCAATTTAGGTCTTTAAGATTCTCATTGTATATTATTTGCTGCTCATGACAAGTATCAAAAGCTTGAAATGCTCCAATGTAGATATAAGCATAGTTTGTTGTATCGTGTTCATCTCCTACGCTTCTTTAATTATCCTTCCACTTCCGCAAGTGTTATTGAAAAAGTTTTGTTAGTAAGTATTTATTTAAAAAAAAAAAAAAAAATTTGGCTGTAATTTTCATTGGCACTGGAGTGTATCGATAATAATGAGTACTGATGCCAAAAGATGGCAGCACTACAGCTTGCAAACTTGGCTCATTCTCTGAAATTTAACCTTTTCAGTCCCAGTTGAAGGTACACATTAGGGTGGGCCGAAAAAACACTTTTTTTTATTTCGAATTTGTAATAGCGCGGAAAAGTTGCGAATTATGAAGACAAAAAGAAGGGAAAAAAAATTATTGAAATCGGTTGATATCTTCCGATCGCGCATAAGGCCTAAAGTTTGACAAAAATTGAAAAAACTTCATTTTCGCGATTTTTTTTTAAATTTTTGAATTGGATGTTTTCGAAATGTAATAGTGCGGAAAAATAGCTAATTGTAAAGACAAAACGAAGGAAAAAAAAATTATCGAAATCCTTTGATATCTTCCGATCGCTCATAGGGCCTAAAATTTGACAAAATATGAAAAAAACTTCATTTTTGCGATTTTTTTTGAAAAAATTTTGAATGAAATGTTTTCATAATTTTTTCGCGCGGAAAAATTTATAATTATGAAGACAAGTAGAGGGATAAAAAGAAGGAAAAAAAATTATCGAAATCTATTAATATCTTCCGGTCGTGCCTAGGGCCTAAACTTTAACAAAATATGAAAAAACATCATTTTTGCGATTTTTTATTTAATTTTTTGAATTAGATGTTTTCGTAATGCAATAATTTGTAACGTTTACTAATATAGCCTTAAAACATTGTGCTTTGATTTTGTTTTCGTCAGTTAATATCTTCCGGTTGCGCATTAACCCCAAAATTACCCAAAATAATAATTAAAAAAGTTACATTTTTACGCGTTTTTGGTTTTTGATGAATAATTTTTTGTGAAACAACCGTAGTATTTTTTGAGACAGACTGACAATAATATAGAAAAATAAACTACCACAGGTTCAGTCGATGTTATCCAGTTGCGAAAAGCCTTAGAAACTCTCATGCGCAGACGTCGGGCAGCAATTCAGGCAACGTCGCTCGCCTGGCTACGGCTCTCTTCCACTCCATCGCCGCCTTCCTAGGACCATGTCAGCTGTCTGCCTATATTGTTTTTTCACTTTGCGCTTCTATGCAGTAATCGCAGTGTACTATTATTTAGTTCAATCTAGCTGTTTTCATTTTGAAATTCTTGTAGTCTTCTGTAATGATGTAGTTTCCTGATGTGTGTGGACTCTGTGATTTAACAAAAAGTTATGCAATAACAAGACAAATACTCTAATAACAAGACAAATATTTGGCTGCCCCACTTTTGGCACTCCAAAGAACTGCCATCAACCTAACTGCCTACTGGCGAAGACACCATTATTAATTTCTAGTGCCAAATTTAACCTTCCTTGAGTACGGCACCTAATGATGTCCTTGCCAGTGGACGGCTTGTTTGATGGCAGTTCTTTTGGAGTACCGAAAGTGGGGCAGCCAAATATTTGTCTTGTTATTAGAGTATTTGTCTTGTTATTTGGCTCGGCAATTGTATAACTTTTTCGTTAAATCACCGAGTTCACACAGAGCAGAAAACTACATCATTACAGAAGACTACAAGAATTTCAAAATGAAAACAGCTAGATTGAACTAAATAATAGTACACTGCGATTATTACATAGAAAAGCAGACTGAAAAAACAATATAGGCAGACAGCTGACGTGGTCCTAGGAAGGCGGCGATGGAGTGGAAGAGAGCCGTAGCCAGGCGAGTGACGTTGCCTGGATTACTGCCCGACGTCTACGCATGAGAGTTTCTAAGGCTTTTTGCAACTGAATAATATCGACTGAACCTGTGGTAGTTTGTTTTTCTACATTATTGTCAGTCTGTCTTAAAAAATAATACGGTTGTTTCACAAAAAATTATTCATCAGAAACCAAAAACGCGTAAAAATGTAGCTTTTTTTAAATTATTTTGGATAATTTTGGGGTTAATGCGCGACCGGAAGATATTAACTGACCAAAACAAAATCAAAGCACAATGTTTTAAGGCTATATTAGTAAACGTTACAAACTATTGCATTACGAAAACATCTAATTCAAAAAATTAAACAAAAAATCGCAAAAATGATGTTTTTTCATATTTTGTCAGTTTAGGCCCTAGGCACGACCGGAAGATATTAATAGATTTCGATAATTTTTTTCCTCCTTTTTATCCCTCTTTTTGTCTTCATAATTATAAATTTTTCCGCGCGAAAAAATTATGAAAACATTTCATTCAAAATTTTTTCAAAAAAAATCGCAAAAATGAAGTTTTTTTCATATTTTGTCAAATTTTAGGCCCTATGCGCGATCGGAAGATATCAAAGGATTTCGATAATTTTTTTTTCCTTCGTTTTGTCTTTACAATTAGCTATTTTTCCGCACTATTACATTTCGAAAACATCCAATTCAAAAATTTAAAAAAAAAATCGCGAAAATGAAGTTTTTTCAATTTTTGTCAAACTTTAGGCCTTATGCGCGATCGGAAGATATTAACCGATTTCAATAATTTTTTTTTCCTTCTTTTTGTCTTCATAATTTGCAACTTTTCCGCGCTATTACAAATTCGAAATAAAAAAAAGTGTTTTTTCGGCCCACCCTAGTACACATACGTGTACCTTTTAAGTTGTTATTTATATTTGGTTTCAAAGCAAATTACAACAAAAAAAAGTATGCATTGTAAAATCTAAGATTGTAGAATTTATTTTTCATCAATCCAAATTTTTTTCTTGGTATTATTCAGACCTAATAAAGGTTCAAAAACTTGAAATTTAAATGGTTCAAAAAATCAGGACTGAAGAGGATATAAATGAAAGTAGGGGAATGTGTGGGCAAAGTGAAATAGCTGAGATGACTCAACATTTTCAAAATGAACAAATTGGAAATTTGTTCTAAAAATTCGTGTTCATATAGAACGAATAATCTATTTCGGATGACAACTTGAGTAAAAAAAAATTATTTTTCATTTTTGGCAGTTATTTTGCACTTTCAATAAAAGGTGGAAATTTTCCACCTCAAAAAACCATGGGGCAAAGTAAAAAATACAACTTCTTGGTAGTGAAAATTTTTCGTTTTGATGAGTTTTAGTATTTTTTATCAAATGAATGCGTAAATAAACGAATAATAAATTTAATGTAAAAAACATAATAAACCAAATGAATGAATTAATTATCATGATAATTCGATCATGAAAATAGGAATGAGTGAATACAATAGACAATGAATTACAAAATAAGTGAATGACCGAATAAATAATGAAATTATTAAGTAAAAGAATGTGAATAAATCAATAAATAGGGAAGTACGTACGTGATTTCGTAAATGAATGTATAAGGAAACGAGATGAGCTATTTCACTTTGCCCTGAGTGCTCTTAGCAAATTACATTAAAAATTTAAAAAAAATATGCTCAATATAAACTAAATAATTACTGCACTGGACATCAGTAGATCTCAGTTGACAGTTAAAATGGTAATTAAAAATTTTTTTATCATTTTATAATGACAAGAAATATTTTTGAAAAATCACGAATATTACAATAAAGCAGTGAGTAACCGCCTCTAAGTAAGGCTAAGGCAGGAACATGCAGTACACCGCCAACTCGGTTATTTCCATCCATGGACTGCAGTTTTCTGCTTATGCACTCATCAGCATGGAATAGGAAAGTAACCAAGTTGGAGGCAAAAATCCTCTAATAGAGCAAAGAGAGCCAAAAATAAATAAATAAAACGGGTAGCTAATGTGAAATTAGAATACCAGCGAGTGACCGCACTTGGTACGGTACAACCAAGGCTTCACTAGATAGTGTTTTATACAGGCTGTATCATTACTCAGAACATCAATGGTAAAGATTTGCCCGCTAGAGAGCGCTGATCAAGGACCACCCAAATGTTTGTTTACATTTATTAGCATATTGTTTCTGCTGTAAAAAGTGATGTTTATCCTATCTTTTAGAGTTAAAAAATATTGATATAGTTAACTGAAGTGGAGTACAGGGTGAATTGATGCCGAAGGCCTTATAGTACTGCTTTTTAGGGGAAAGAAATTCCCTTTTCAGGTAAAGTTGGTCACAGCTCAGGATTCAGACTATACGATATTCATTCATCTGTTTACTTTTTTCGAATTAGCAACATATAGCAATGGCGTTCAATTTTGACATCTCTGCATTAATAAAATATACGCTTAAATTCACCGACGATAAATAAAAAATGTAGCAGTGAAATAATATTGTTCTAATTTACTATTTTGTTTCATTATTGTTGCTCCACACGATCTTAATTGCTAACGCAAAAGTTCAGATGTTCATTTTGATGGCGTTGACGCATCAGAGCGATAAATGGCGAATCTATTCGTCGAGACATTTCATTTTTTTTCATTTTGATGCCCCAGAATGAAATGTACCGTAATGAAGCGATGGTGTACAACGGAAAGACGATTGACAACAAAACATATTAATTTTTTTTAGTAACAACAAAATGAGCATATATAATAGCTTGGTACTAAAGAGCAATACAAAGTACGAAAAAAATAAACAAAACTACAATATTGCGACGACCAAATGTATCATGGCGAACTGTGGACTGAATTTTAAAAAGTTGTACGGCAACCCGTTGGTAGTATTGGCTCGCTTAGCGAATAGATTTCGCCATTTATCGCTCTGCGGTGCCAGTGTCGTTTCATAGTTAATTAATAATTAGAATCAATTAAAATGAAAAATAATTCGCTAACTTATTAAAATAAGCCGTTAAAATGCAGAATAAACCAACAAATAAAACAAGCTATTAAATAACGTTTAAATATACTAAAATAGAATTAAATGCCAAATTGTAAAATTGTCCCCAACAAATTAACTTTTAATTTTGTCTTTTATTATCTGATTTGTTTATAATGATGGTTACCATAAAATTCGACAGGTGTCGCTGGACAAAGACCACCGTTTCTATCTCAAGGATTTTGATCAAATGAAACAGCATGTATAAAACGCTATCTAGTGAAGTCTTGGTACAACTCGTAAATTTTAAGGGTTGCTTTCCTATTCCATGGTGATGAGTGCATAATAAGCACGAAACTGCAGTCCATGGATGGAAATGACCGAGTTGACGGTGTTTTTTCGTTGATCTTCGGAGAGATTTATTTTTTGACAGAAATAAACTAGAATGTCCAGGAACTTAGTAAAAATATTACTAGATAAGTGGCACAGCAAACTATGAAAATATTTCACCATTTCACTTTGTCCCACATTCCCCTATTAAAAACTGGGAAAACTAGCTGTCGTGGCAGTCACGAAACTTTCTTCTATATCTATCTTATGAATTCCGGTTACAAAATAAAATACGTACTCGCCCGAATAATTGGAGACAGCTCCAATTTCCCAATTATCGTAATAACCCTGCAAATGCAGAATCAATGAGCGAAACTGGAAATCATTGCAAAAGCCTTGTTTAGATTAATTGCAAACATTTTATTTGTTAGTAAAAAGAAATTGGCAACAGTTAAAAATTTCAAATCATTGAAAGTTTTCAGATGTTTTTATAATTAAATAGCGTGAAAGCGATTTTTTAATGAATTAATTTTTCGCATTGTTGACTAAGCGCAAAAATCACCCCACCCTCCCCCTGGGGCGATTGGCGCCAAAATTTAATCGATGCTTGCTTCCTTATTGAGTTAGTGTTATTCCAAATTTCATTCAAATCGCAGCAATATTTCCCGAGATACAGTAGGTGCAATGACAAAATAAGCACTTTTGATTGCTCCACCCCCCCCCCTTTGAGATATTGACATACAAATTGAATCAGCACCTGTTCTCAGTAGGGTCTACCTATGGACCAATTTTCGTTTGATTCCGCCGGTTACTTCCTGAGATATAGCAATCACCCCCGCGCAGAACACGTGCGATTGCTCCACCCCCCTTCGAGATATTGACAAACAAATTGAATCAGCACCTGTACTCAGTAGGGTCTACCAATGGATCAATTTTCGTTTGATTCCGCCGGTACTTCCTGAGATATAGCAATCACCCCCGCGCAGAACACGTGCGATTGCTCCACCCCCCCTTGGAGGAATTCGCTAAAAAAGGTCAGGTGCCCCAGTTCACATAGTGGTACATATGTGCAAAAATTTTTGTTCGATTTTATGCTGTAGTTTTTGCTCTAGCGCGGCCACAAAAACTGGTCACACACATACAGACTCACACACAGACACACAGACAGACATTTTCCAAAAATGGTCGAAATGGACTCAGCGCACCTCAAAACGTACAAATCCGTCAAAATTCGACATTCGAAAATTTTCACGAAACCAATACTTTCTTCTATATATTAGATATAGAAGAAAGTAAAAAAGGAAAACATTGCATTTGGTTTACTATGCTTTCTTAACCAAGGACTACGGAATAGGATTATAAAATAATGTTTTCCTTTAGCTTTCTTAAACATTCTTTTCTCTTAAACGCCAAAAACTGAAAAATTAGCTTGAGTTAAAAGTATAAAAAACATTAATGTACTTTTTCTCATAGCCCAGTCGAGACATGAATCAAAAGATAGAAATGAGATTTACTTATGTTTTTATTTGATCTACAAATCTTGTGAAAGATGATGTGTCTTATCTTTCTTTTCTTCGTCACACAAAAGGTTGTGGATCAGAATTTCAAAGGTTTCGCATGAAAAGTTTCACAACGAAAAACATTGCCCCAGAGCAGCTCTGCAATTCCTGATTGCGAAAACTTTTAATTTGTCAGACATAAATTAAATTTATTTAACTATGAATTTTTTGAAAGTTTTTTTTTAATCATTATTTTATTACATTTTTTTAAAACGATCATTAAGAATATGTAAAATCGTACTCAAAAGTCAAAAGTTACACATTTTTACAACGATTGCGTAACTTTTTAATTAAAAAAACCTGTTCGGACATTTTTTCCCCTTAGCGTATCTGTAACATTTTCATTTGTGCGTGATCGAAAAATTGGTGAAATGCAGCCAATACCAAAAGCTGCTCTGAAGGGCACAGAAATAATGCAATAAAGTGTAACACGTTACTGCAAGGATGCTGAGGATGGAAAACCCATTATGTGTCATTATTCAGGTTCTAACTCCTGTTCTTTTTTCCGTTGCCCTTCTTTTTTTAAAACTTTTTCCTTTGTTTAATCAATAGAACGTTTGTCCGAAAGAATAAAGTGACACAATATATTTTATCCAGTGACATCATTGCTCTAAAATTTTGTCATTGAAATTAATATTTATAACAGTTACAAAACGCATTCTATTGTTCGTTTAAAGATGCGTGATATTTAGGGCTGAGATGTGGTTCAAAATTTATTTTAGTGTTGGATTTTCGCTGTAAAAGATGCAGAAATATGATGAAAAATGAGAGAAAGGACTTAGAGGGGGAATGGGGGGGGGGGCAGTTAATCACGGAGCGATAAATGAAAAAAAAAAGGATTGCAGGAAGATCTTGAGGAAGAGGAAATGTTGGGATTTGCTTTTTTAAAATAGGTTTGGAGGATCTAATCTCTTATTCTAATACAGTGCCCGCCGCTTATTAAAATCACATTTGTGCCGAGGATATTTGATTTCACAAAGCGGCTGATTTTATAAACCGGCATGTATGAAAAAAAAATATTAAAAAAAAAAATTATCCGACTTCAGAACTTCAATCGGCAAGTGCTCTAAAAAGTAAAAAGTAATTTTATTCTTTGAACCCTCATTCATACTACATTTAAACTAAAGTTTTGAAGTCGGCGCAAAAACACTAGATAGAATCATGCGAAACTATAATTCAACTATAAATATAAATTTCAAGGACATATATCTAGGAATATACTACATTGACAACCACATATTTATGTAATGGTTCAAATATTCAGCTCTTAATTTTCAATGGTTTCTCTGAAAAATGTTGGCAAAATATAGTTAAACATCATTTTACTTATGGTTTTTGCACCGACTTCAAAACTTGTGTTTAAATGTAGTATGAATGGGTGTTCACAGAACAAAATTATTTTTTACTTTTTAGAGCACTTGCCGATTGAAGTTCTGAAGCCGGTTCAATTTTTTTTTTTCAAAAATATTTTCATTTTATTCGTTTTAGTTTAAATGTACTTCAGAAATAAGGTAATGTTTCCATTACGAAACTTCACCTAAATTTTTTAAGTAAATTAGCTGCGTGGCCCGGCGTTGCACGGGCTACCTCTAAACAAAATATTAACAAAACTTGAATGCTTTGTAAGACTTACTAATTGTTTTTCAAAGGTTCTTTTATTTTTGCGTTTCCCCGTGTAATTTTTTACCATATATTTATCATATACATATCATAGCGTGATGTAATTAAAATAGTTTTTTAATACACTGAAGTGACAAAAGTCATGGGATAGCAATATGCAAATTTTCAGATGGCAGTAGCATCGCATAGAACAGGTATAAATGCGCAGTGCTTTTACAGAGCTTTCATTTCTGTTCAAGTTATTCATGTGAAGAGGTTTTAACGTGATGATGACCGCACGACGTGAATTAACAGACTTTGAACGCGGAATGTTAGTTGGAGCTAGACGCATGGGTCATGCCATTTCGGAAATCGTTAGAGAATTCAACATTCCCAGATCCACTGTGTCAAGAGTGTGCCGAGAGTATGAAATTTCAGGCATAACATCCCACCATGGACAGCGCAGTGGTCGACCGCCTGCACTTAAAGATCGAGACCGGCGACGTCTGCAAAGAGTCGTAAATTCTAACAGACAAGCAACACTGCGTCAAATCACCGTAGAAATCAATGTGGGACGTACAATGGACGTGTCTGCTAGAACTGTGCGGAGAAATTTGGATTTCTTGGGCTATTCCAGCAGAAGACCGACTCGAGTGCCTTTACTGACAGAACGACATCGCTTGCAGCGACTCTCGTGGGCACGTGAGCATATCGGTTGGTCCCTAGATGAATGGAAAACCGTGGCCTGGTCCGATGAGTCACGATTTCAGCTGGTAAGAGCCGATGGTAGGGTTCGAGTGTGGCGCAGACCCCACGAAGCCATGGACCCAAACTGTCAGCAAGGCACTGTTCAAGCTGGTGGTGGCTCCGTAATGGTGTGGGCTGTTTTTTCATGGCATGGACTTGGTCCTCTAGTGCGACTGGACCGAACATTGACTGGAAATGCTTATGTGCAGCTACTTGGAGATCACTTGCAGCCATTCATGGACTTCATGTACCCAAACAACGATGGGATTTTTATGGATGACAATGCGCCATGTCACCGGGCCACAACTGTTCGCAATTGGTTTGAAGAAAATTCTGGACAATTCCAACGAATGATTTGGCCACCTAGATCGCCCGACATGAATCCCATTGAGCATTTATGGGACACCATCGAGAGGTCTGTTCGTGCCCAAAATCCTGCCCCATCAACGCTTTCACAATTATGGACGTCTATCGAGACAGCATGGCTCAATATTCCTGCAGAAGACTTCCAACGACTTGTTGAGTCCATGCCAAGTCGAGTTGTTGCACTTCGCCGGGCAAAAGGAGGGCCGACACGATATTAAGAGGTATCCCATGACTTTTGTCACTTCAGTGTAGATTATTGTCTTATTAACGTGGGTGAAACCGCGGGGTACAGCTATGCCCTAATAAAGGTTTCAAAGGATTTCTAATTTTTTGTTCTAGTTAAAAATACTACGTACGAGGCCCACTAACGAGTTTCATGTTTGATTCAGTTAAGCCTTCATTAAAAATTCTCATTATCATTATTATTACTGTATTACTGTTTCATATCAACCACGTTTTATAACAATGGATTTCATATTTAATCATTTCTGACAAATCGCTTTAAATTTGAGCAAAAATGTGAAGATTTTTCTCGATTTCTTCAAAATCCTGTTATCAAACCCTCTGTCAGTTAAAACTAACGAAGCCTGAAAAAATGACGAATCTGTCGGTACCTGAATTTTTGAAATCGGTTCAGGAGTCTTCGAGTAATCGTATAAATACAACAAATTTCAAAAAGACCATAGAAATGAATTTCAATCCAGAGTAGCCTTTCATTCAAAATTGTCATTATTACGATTACTGTGATCCCGATCTCTATTTCGATCGATTTCTGCTAGTTCCCGTTATCAAACCGGGAGCACGAGACGATGGGACCAATCGGAAATGAAACCCTTTCAAACAAAATAAGCATTTTTGAAATCGGTCCATGCGTCTTCGAGTAATCTTATAACATACAAAAAAAAATATCTCCGACGAATTGTATAACCTCCTTCTTTGTTGAAGTCGAACAAAAGAAAAGGTTTCGAAGTTTAGAATAGAAAATTGTTTACTATTATCTTTCTTATTTCTACTTATTTCTTTAGAAAAGAAATTAATTACTATTATCTATATTTTATTGTTAGTTAATTAAAACACAATTCGAATTTAACTTATATGTGTAAAGTACGTTTTTTAAATTACACATGGTTTTTAAAATATTGCCTTATTGTTGTTTGAGATTTGAGAAATAGAATTTGGAAGTAAAGATTCAACATCATTTGAGAATTTATAAAAGTTCTTGTAATTTGGGACTATGACTGCGATTTCTTCCATCTTCAAAGACCGATTCTTCCACTTCTTGGTGTTACATAACTCGAGAATTTATTATCTCTGTTGCAATGTCATAATCAGATTTATCACTTGATGCTTGCAAATTATCATCCATCGAAACAAATTGTGAAACTTTTTCATCAATGTCTTCTTCGTCTCTGATTATTTCCGCTATGGTATAATCTTCGTCAGCAATACTTAGTCCTCACTTTTTAAAACAGTTTGATATTGTTTTGGACATACTCTCCGAAAGCTTAATTTAACAAAACGGCCCCAATGATTTTATTAAAGGATAGTTTTAACATGTTTAGATGTAGACATGATTCTGTTCTTCCGGATTTGATTTTATACAACGGCTGATTTTATAATCCAGTGATTTTATTAACGGCGGGCACTGTTAGCTCCTTTTGAAGGATTTTTTTGAGCGGTAACTCCTTCAAAACAATTGGTTATCCATGTGTACCATCTCAGTATGATAGTATGTAAGGGAAAGTAAGATATGTTGGAGCAAAACTCTTCAAGAATAATTTATAGCTTGTCTTAATGTATCTCCGTCGTTATTTATTTCATTTAAGTCCTATGTTGAATGTAATATAGTAAGTCCTATAAATGTTTCTTATGGAAATGCAGGGAACAACATGCTCTAAATATTTTGGCTCATCATCTTTTAATCCGGAAAGACATTTATCCCGAACTGTCTGGACGAAAACTGAGCGTTTGGTAACCCTAACCCTACCCTGCAAAAAATGAACTGTTGTTTTTACAGTAAAGTACTGGCAGCCAAGGTTCCAAATTAAAAGTGTAAAATGCACAGTAATAAACTCTAAAACTAGCAAGTTTAGTTTCTTATTGTAAAGTTATTTTACAGTTTATTGTCGTAAAATTTAGCTGTATTATATATATATATATATATATATATATATATATATATATATATATATATATATATATATATATATATATACTGGCAGCAGAAGTTCCAGTTTAAAACTAAAATGCACTGTAATAAACTGTAAAATTAGCAATTTTACAGTTTAGTATTGTAAAAGTAGAAATTTTGCAGTTTATTACTATAAAATTCGCTGTTTTATACTGTAAAAACAACATCTATTTTTTTACAGTGTAGTCTTACCTAATCAAATTTTGTTAATAGCGGAGGTTTAAAACAAATTTGATTATTTATACGTATTAGTTTTTTTTTTCTCTTTAATTCACTATAAAGTTGATAAGTTCTTCTTCCTGTAGGAAAGTGTTCAATCGGTAACTCGTTCAAATTTGTACATACGCATACCATCTGCAATCTGCTTTTGTCCCCTTTTGAACTAAGGTGAGGAGCAGGGGCGCCGACTTATAAAAAATATTGGGGGGGCCCATAACCCCGGGAAATTTTCTAAATTTTAGATGAAAAAAAGTGACTTTTAAATTTATTTTCAAAAGAATTTTAGAGTTATATGATTAACATTAGAACCCCAAAAACTCGACTCTCGATACTCGACAAGTCTGACGCATTTTTTTTAGCTTTTAAAGACAAACCAAAACATAAACACGCATGGTATTTTCGTGAAAAAAGCTAATTTAATTTATAGTAATAGTTGTGGTTACAGACAATTTGAGAGCAGTGAATGTATAGCTCTGAAAAGACTGAAATTATATTTAAATAAATCTTAAACTATCATTAAAAAAAACATAATATATAGCTGTCGCACAATATTAGCACTTAAATTAATAAGTGAAATAGTTAATTTAAGCTTGCTTTGAACAAGGCTCAGAATTTATAAAATAAAAATAATATATCAAAGTTAATGCTTTAATACAGTCAATACAGTAAGCTTAATACTTTTAGTCAAAATTTCATTATGTCTTTCACCCTAAAAGTATTCAAGTATTTGAAAGTAATTAATACAGTACTATAGTAACTAATATGTAAAGTATTAAACCACTACTAATATTTCGAAACTGAAAATATATTATTCTGTATGTATTTAATTCTCTATTTTATAAAGATTTTTAATATTGCTTTCAATACCATTATTAGGGCTAGAGTGTCTTTAGAAAAGTGCAAATGTCGACCGTCTGACTGGATTACTGGATATGAAGTCGTTGATGATTGGTCGGATATCCAATTCATCCAAAACATCTCGGTGGGCATGAAGAACAGCCAAGTTGTTCAATCGCTTCTGTCCCATTGTTGATCGAAGATATGATTTCAGACGTTTTAGGGCACTAAATGACCGCTCTGCTGTTGCTGTTGTGATTGAAACGACTTGGAGTAGCTTAATGCACTTCACTATTTCGCACAACATTTCTCCAATTGCAGGCTCTTGCGTAATGTAATTTTTTACATCATGCATGTTTTTCAAGTCCAGTTGTTTTTCATTAGCAATGTCCGCTAACATATTGAAGTGTAAGCGCAGTCTCTCAATGTCTAGATCATTTCTGAAAAACTCAGTTGAATTTTCAAATCTTGTTTCACCTCTGTTTACTAAAAGCAAGCACTCTTGTTCAACTGCAATGACCTGTGTGAGTCCAGTTGATGCAAACCGCTCAGTAATGCAGGATTGTACCGTTTCACAAACTTCAATGTAAAGTGCTTTGTAGAATTCCTTTGGGGTTTTGAAAGCGTGCGGTGAGCTGGCTTCGTTGTTTTCATACTTCTTTTGTATACGTCGATTCGGAGGAAGAGAAGGACTATCAACTTGTGAAGGTTTTTCTTTTAAACACAATTCCCAAAAGTGCTCAAAACTATCTCGCCTTCCATTCAATATACAAATTAAGCGTTCGTATATTTTTCCCAGATCAGCCACACTTAGATGAGGGCATTGAATTTTTTCATTGACGTCCTCTACTGGGCTCATTGCGTGGCAATAAAGACTTAAAAAGAAATAAGTCTTGAATTGTAACATTGACTCAAGATAGCCAACACATTTGTAACCTGCCTCTGTTTTGTCCTCTGCAGAAAATGTTTCAAAAAACTCTAGAAGTTCTTCAAAGTTTTTCAATACTCTCAAAATACTAGAAGCTCGCATAGTCCATCGAGTCGGGCAAAGGGGTCGTAGACCAGCTTGGTCGTTGACGTTCTCACAGCGTATGCTTCTGAAAAGTCCCATCCTCTTGGTGGATTCCCTTACGGTGTTTATTAAGTTCTTGGCTAAAGCCATAATATCCCTCATAGACGTAAGATGGCGAAGACTGTCCACAACTGCCAAGTTTAAACTGTGAGCAGTGCAGTGCACATAACGGGCTTTCGGTTGTATATCCAAAACTAACTTTTGTAATCCTTTGAATTTACCTCTCATATTCGCGGCACCATCATAGCACTGTCCTCTTAAGTTATCCATTGACAAATCAAGACGAGCAAAAATGTCTTTTAAAATACTAAACAGAGTTTGTGATTCAGTGTTGGGGGTCTCGTATAAGCCAATAAAGTCTTCGTTGATGATTACGGAATCATCGACTGTACGAATACAAAATGACACTTGTTCGTGAATCGAAGAATCACTTGTTTCGTCAACCATAATCGAAAAATGTTCAGTCTTCTTGATTGAAGCCAATACCTTTCTCAACACAGACTTTCCCAGTAGATCAATGATCTCATTTTGAATATCATGGGACGTCCACTTATACCCTGAACGCCCTAACCAATCTTTTAAGTCAGGTACGTCATTCTTTCGGAGTTTCAGCAATTGAAAAAAATTTGAGTTTACATCTTCGTGCCCTCTAATTGCTAGTCCTTGTCGGCATAGAAATTGAACGGTAGTAAAAGTTGTCTCAAGAACTAAACGGTCTTTCTTCATATCTCTATTTAACTGTTCATTCAATTGAAATTGTTAGAAATAGAATTTAGTTTCAAAACACCTTCTTTATGCGTAAGCGTAGTTTCATGACGACGGAATTTATCCAAAGCCTTTTTCCAGTTAGAAAATCCTACAGAAATAAATGCATCTTCTTTTTTTTTAAGAAAATTGTAATAGATTTTTAGCATCTGCCTCTTTGCAGGTTTTGTAAAAAACTTTCTCGGAAGATGCTTCATATTCTATCCAAGAATATTTGATCAACCAGGACTTCTGAAATGATTTTCCCTTCCCGGATTACTCAGGTTCAGGCTGTGAAAAGTTCTCGCTGAAGACGACGAAGCAATTGACGACACAATAATTGCCGGATGTTGATTCGCAGTATCATCAACTTCCAAACGTGGCTTTTTGATAACAAATTTATCCATTGCAACAATTAAGTCGGAATACTAAATACGTCTGCTGCATGCACTGAACGAAACATTGTACTTAGAATGACTGCGCCAGCGCCGTGGACTTTAGACATGGCGTCGTATAATGTCTCGAAGCCTCAAAGCGACGCGACACGAGGATTCCAGGGGCTCCTGCTTCAGCCGTTTTGATATCGCCACAATCCTAGTCTGCCTGCCGGTGCCAGACTTGCGCAAACACTATCATGAGTCACACCACTCGTTTTCAGTTATTCTGCTTTCTACAGTACTAGTTATTTGTTTTTGTTCATTACGGAATGTATTTTACAAAGTAACTATCGTCAAACAAGGAAAACATAGTTTTGTGATTTTACCAAGCACAATACATTTAAAAATTCTCTTACATTATTGGGGGGGCTCCGCCCCCCCCCCCCAAAAAAATTTTTTTTGAGGGGGCTCGAGCCCCCTCAAGCCCCATGGAGTCGGCGCCACTGTACCTAAAGTACTTGGAGACCGAGCCCAGCTTGGTTAAAAAAAAAGAGGTTCGTAAAATCGTGTTTTTTTTTCAGAGTTCGAAGTACTTATTTAGATAAAGAAAAGCATTTTTATACCCTTGGTTGCAAATACGTATTTGAAGCAGTCGTAATTTATTTTATAAAACACAACCTTATTTGGGCAAGACATCATCATCACAACCTTACTTAAACGATGCGCACCATAAAATCACACCACAAAAACTTTAATTTGATCTAAGGCCCCTATTAGACTAGCCGACGCATCGAGATTAAGTTTCACCACTTTGGATCCAGCTCGAGTTATGTTTTTTCAACCGGTTGATGAATGGTTGTCTTTTCTGGCAAGTATCACGTTTTTGTAATTTTTACCATGAGCAATGATTAGCGGCAAGTGCATTTGGCAAAGCTTGGCAATGCCCGAAACTTTACTCTGGTAACCCGAGCTCGGCAACAATAATTGAAAGTAAAAGTTAATGAATGGATCCAAAGTGGTCCAACTCAAGCTTGATGCGTCGACTTGTCTGTATAGCGGCTCTAATATGATCGATCTCTAACAGTTCAAAAATAATAACAATTCTAACGTAGCCAAAACTCGTTCGCCAAATACCATAGACAATTAAATTTACACTGATGTGATTAAATATGAAATCCATTGTTAGAATGAAACATGGTTGCTATGAAACAGTAACAATAATAGTAATCATAAAGAAAATGGCGAAAGAAAGTTTCTCAAAGTGTTGATGAAGGCACAAAAAACAGGGTTTTTTGTGAAAACTCGCGTTTTTACAGAAAAAACGCCGATGTAGGTGAACTCAAAAACCAAAACTTTATCTAAATGCAAAATCGTGAGAGCCGTTTTCGAGATCCGAAATATATATATATATATATATATATATATATATATATATATATATATATATATATATATATATATACATACAGTTGACGCTCGATATAACGACCATCTCTGTCCCACAGCAAAAGGTCTTTTTTACGAGTGGTCGCTATAAGAGGTAGAAAATAGAGTGTATTGGGATAAAATTGTAGATTTTATCACAGGTCCTTATATTGGAATAGTCTTT
The DNA here is from genome assembly GCA_038373865.1 of Uloborus plumipes. Lineage (NCBI taxonomy): Eukaryota > Metazoa > Arthropoda > Arachnida > Araneae > Uloboridae > Uloborus > Uloborus plumipes. The sequence continues at coordinate 31,618 of JAXGGA010007570.1, forward strand.
ATAACGAGCGCCGACTGTATATATATACATATATACATACATACAAGAATTGCTCGTTTAAAGATATTAGATACACAGTTATATGGTTATTTGAGAACGGGAAATATTTTCAAAAAAAATCTGAAAAAAATATTATCCGGATCAAATACACGGTAGAGCAAAACTATAACGAGTAATATCTCACTTTGGGCGTGACTGCAGACACCTTTTTTGCGCTTATCACGACAGTATTGTAGTCCCTCTTTCAAATTGGCAGTCTGCCGACGTTACTCCCCGACCGGGCCCCTACTTTGATTGCGTAAAAGCATACGCCGTCGCCATGCGGGAAGAAATGGCGGAGTTAAAGCTACTCAGCTAGTCCACCTACTACTACTGGTGCGACCCCTCTCCTTAAGGTGGTGCAGGTCCGTTTCATGTCCTCGGCAGGACAGGTGGAGCAGATGGTAGCGTACACCCAAGTAGCACACTTCGTTTTTTAAAAGTTGTAAAATGGTTATTAACGTTGTAACAACCGCTTAAAAACGTTTATAAAACGTTTAAAGGTTATTTGTGCTACCTGGGCATGTTTTTAACGACCGCCTACCCACACAGGCACCAACGCACACCAAAATTTTATAAACAGCCTGTATATTTACTTATTCGCTTTTGCTAGCGGAATATGGTGAGGATAAATATAGCATTGATATTATTAGCAATGAAAAGAGCAAAGCAAAACATGTTTGTGGTTGCATAAATGTTTTCCCTCGTGTACCTGTTATCGAAATATGAAATGTTAAGGTCGAAATTTTAAGAATAGTCGCCAAAAAGCAAGTTTCCGTTAAAAAAAAAAAGACATCTTCCCCACGCTTTCCAGATGAAAACGGTCAAGTGGCGCGTTACCTTTTAACTTTTGCCAAATCTTTAAACTTGGCGATTTTTTTTTTAAGTTCGACAGACTTTAAAATTTTACTAGCTGCGCGGGCCGGCGTTGCATGGGCTTTAAAGTAGCGAGGAAAGTTTAAACAAACTACTCGCCGTCAAGCCGGCTCGAATTAAAGTAGTGAAGAAAGTTTATAAACACTACTCGCCGCTTAGGCGTCTCGCCTTTAAAGTAGCGAGGAAAGTTTAAGCAAACTACTCGCCTTTAAAGTGATGAGGAAATTTTAAACAAACTACTCGCCACCAAGGCGGCTCGCCTTTAAAGTAGCGAGGACAGTTTCAACAAACTGCTCGCCGCTAAAGCGGCTCGCTGAAGAGCTTTCCGGCATCAAAAAGTCAATCCAATTATTTACACATGTTTCCTCAGAAATAAAAACAATGTCCAGTAGCGCATACTTAACACTCTTCTTAAATGACAAATAAAATTCCTTACCAAAAACAATTATTTCTAAACCGCTTTCTTCCTGTAAAATTAATTGTAAAATTCTAAACGAAAAAATTGTTATAATGTTTGGATCGCAGCCAAAAAAAGTCCCTGCTAAAAACATCAATTAGAATTTTATTTGAAACACATTTTCAAAATGGCAACAGAAAAAAAAAAAGTCTTTGATTAAAAAATAAAAACAATTGTTAGAACTTTATTGTACCAAATATACAAAATGATAGCGGAAAGAAATAACTCTCTTTAGTTTTAAGTAGTTCAAAAATTTCACTAACGTTTTAATTAAAAATGGCAATGGAAAGAAATTAAAAGATTGGAATTTTAAGTAGATCAGAAATGAAATTAACGTTTTAATTCGAAATGGCAACGGAAAGAAACTAAAAGCTTGGAATTTTAAATAACTCAAAAATGTAATAATTACGTTTTAATTAATATATCAACTAATTAATTTCGTACAATTACGCGGTTGGTCTTATTGTCTCCCTGGGAAAATTTCAAATCGAATGGTACCTGGTTTGATTCTATAGTCTCAGTGGTTTTTGAGGAGTTCAAGCTATACAGTAATGAGGAAAGTTTAAGCAAACTACAAGCAGCCAATTCGGCTCGAATTCAAAGTAGCGAGAAAAGTTTCAACAAACTACTCGCCTTTAAAGTATGAAAGTTTTAGTAAGAACAGTTTCAATAAACTACTCCCCACTAAAGCGGCTCGCTAAAACACTTTCCTGCATCAAAAGTCGATCGAATTATTTGCACATGCTTTCTCAGAAATAAAAAAACGATGTCAAGTAGCACATACTTAACACTCTCCCTAAATGACGAATGAAATTTCTTACCAAAAACAATTATGCACAGGAAAAAATACATTTTTTGTAAAAAAAATTACATTTCGCCTCAAAGGACTCAACTGTTCTGTTAAGACAAAGACTAGAATATGACATTGACAAAAAAAAATCAATATATTGTTGGCAGAGGAAGTTATGACCGTTTGAATATCGGTAAACTATGACATTTTTCATATTTCGGGCTTACGCAACTAAAAGCACGTTGAACTTTCCTCGATTATTTATACATTTTTTTAAAGTGCCTACACTGGTCTTTCAAACGACACTACTTTTGACATGGCAACTGAAATCTACAAGCTATTTTTGGACCTCAAAAATGCTGAAAAATATCAAAAACGCCTTGTTTTGAGGACCTTCACTAACCTTACGGCAACAACTTACCTCAAATTTAACATTCATTTTGTAAAGTTTGAACCTTCTATACTCCATATACAAAAAGAAAATTGGAGTTCAACAATTCCTGGTAAGAGTTTTGGCTCACAGCAACTTCCATGTCTTGAAAATCCGCCTAATTTTTGATGCCGCACCTTCACCTTTAGGGATCCATAAAAACTAAACAACTCAACTTTAGAACAAAACATTCTGGATTTGGTATTTCCATAAGATAATATAAACATTTGGTAATTTTTTGGAAAAAATCTGAGACGTCGTGAATCACAGGCGTGACACTTTCTCAGATTCTTGCTCTTAATATTTGGATCGCAGCCAAAAAAAGTCCCAGCTAAAAACATAAATTAGAATTTTATTTGAAACACATTTTCAAATTGGCAACAGAGAAAAACAAAAGTCTTACCAAGGCTTCACTAGATAGCGTTTTATATAGGCTGCTTCATTACTCAAAACATCAATGGTAAAGATTTGCCCGCTAGAGAGCGCTGAACGAGGACCATCCAAATGTTTGTTTACATTTATTAGCACGTTGTTTCTGCTGTAAAAAGGGATGTTTATCCTATCTTTTAGGGTTAAAAAATATTGATATAGTTAACTGAAGTGGAGTACACAGTGAATTGATGCCGAAGGCCTTATTAGTACTGCTTTTTAGGGGAAATAAATTCCCTTTTCAGGTAAAGTTGGTCGCAACTCATGATTCAGTCATACGACATTCATTCATTGTTTACAACATATAGCAATGGCGTTCAATTTTGACATCTCTGCTTTAATAAAATATACGCTTTTCTTCGCAGCCGATAAATAAAAATGTAGCAATGAAATAATATTGATCTATTTACTATTTAGTTTCATTATTGTTGCTCACACGATCTTAATTGCTACGCAAAAGCTCAGATGTTCATTTTGATAGCGTTGACCCATCAGAGCGATAAATGGCGAATCTATTCGCAGAGACATTTCCTTTTGATGCCCCAGAATGAAATGTACAGTAATGAAGCGATGGTGTTCAACGGAAAGACGATTGACAACAAAACATATTAATTTCTTTAGTAAAAACGAAATGAGCATATATAATCGTTTGGTACTAAAGAGCAATACAAGTACGAAAAAAATAAACAAAACTACAATATTACGACGACCAACTGTAAAATTTTGTTTTCATTTACACAACATTAAAAGGTAATGTTCTTTTTATGTTAAATTTCACACATTGATAATATATCGATAATTGGGAATCTGCTGTGGTTGCCAAATTTTTGGCGATAATTACTTTATTTTGTTGCTCTTTAGTTCTGTACCTCAGAACCAGACTAACGTAAGTCCATTTTCGTCATTTTTCAGTAGAAGGGAAAAACGATGTATTCGACAACCGTTTTTCCCCTCTACCGAAAAATGACGAAAATGGACTTACGTTAGTCTGGTTCTGAGGTACAGAGTTTATGTTTGCGAAGGAAGTATTTTCCTCGCTCATAAATTGGACACAAAGATATAACGCCTATAGTGAAAGATAACCAGACTTCCAATCACCAAAATCTTCCCTTTTTTGTTTCTAATTTCACACATCCGTTTAATACTTGAAAGTAAAATAATGGGCCAACTGAAAAAAAGCTGCGAAATAATGTGAGAATTCTTATTAACAAACTCGCCAAATCAACTTCAAAACTCCATTAGCATGTAACATAATAAGTTTAATAAATATATCGAGCCATTATTATCATTGAAATTTAAATTAAAATGCAAAATAAGAGAAAAGAAACAACCATGAAGACGATGCAAGCTTAAAATTTTAATCTTCGCTTAGGTGGTAAGAAAATACATCGCCAAGTTAAAAAACGTACCTATAACTGAAACGTACATACTACCAAAGATCTCGGTTATTGAAATATTCTCAAAAGCTTTACGGAGAACTTCCATTAAAATGTAAAAAAATCGCCAAATAAATTAATTTGACCATCTAAACTCATCAAAAGTTTTGATGGAACTATCGTTCCAAAATCGCCATTTATCGCTCTGCGGTGCCAGTGTCGTTTCATAGTTAATTAATAATTAGAATCATTTAAAATGAAAAATAATTCGCTAACTAATTAAAACAAGCCGTTAAAATGCAGAATAAACCAGCAAATCGAACAAGCTATTAAATGACGTTAAAATATAATAAAATAGAATTGAATGCCAAATTGTAAAATTGTCGCCAACAAATTAAATTTTAATTTTGTCTTTTATTATCTGATTTGTATATAATGTTAGTTACCACAAAATTCGATAGATGTCGCTAGGCGACATCTATCCGTTTTTATCCCAAGGATTTTGATCAAATGAAGCAGCCTGTATAAAACGCTATCTAGTGAAGCCTTGGTCTTACTAAAAACAATTGTTAGAACTTTATTGTAACACGTATCCAAAATGGCAACCGAAAGAAAAACAAGTCTTTGAATTTTAAATCATTCAACTATTTAATTAACGTTTTAATTCAAAATGGCAACGGTAAGAAATAAAAGTCTTGGAGTTTTAAATATTTCAATAATTTAATTGGGGGCCACGTGGGCCTAGAGGTAGAGTACTCTCCTCGTAAGCAAGTCGTCGCAGGTTCGAATCCCGCCCTGCCCATGGATGTTATTTCATCCTCTCTGTGCCGTTAATCTGTCCTGTGTTTGTCAGGAGGTAAAGCGCGCAGTACGCAGTCCTCGTGTATGTTGAAACTGATGGCTTCTGGAAAAAAAAAATAATTTAATTGACGTTTTAATTTAAAATGACAACGGAAAGAAATAAATGGCTTGGAATTTTAAAAAGTGCAAGAAATTTAATTAAAGTTTTAATTCAAAATGGTAACGGAAAGAATTAAAAGTCTTGGAATTTTAAAAGTGCAAAGAATTTTATTGACGTTTTAATTAATATCTCAGCTAATTGATGTCGTACATTACGCGGTTGGTCCTATTGTCTTCTTTAGAAAATTTCGAATCGAGGGATACATATTTGATTCTCTACTCTCAGCGGTTTTTGAGGAGTTCAAAATTCAGACGGACAGAGAGACGCGGACAGATTTTAATAGTATTAACTAGCTGTGTGGCCCGGCGTTGCACGGGCTTTAATGTAGGTGAAGACAGTTTGAGAAAACTACTCGCCGCCAAGTCCTTTAAGCTCCAAGGCCTACTCGCCTTTGAAGCAGTGAGGAAAGTTCAAACAACCTACTCGGCGCCAAGGCGGCTTGCCTTTAAAGTAATGAGGAAAGTTTAAACAGTCGACTCGCCGTCAAGGCGGCTCGCGTTTACAGTAGCGAGGATAGTTTCAACAAACTTCTCCCAGCTAAAGCAGCTCGCTAAAAAGCTTTCCTGCATCAAAGAGTCAATCGAATTATTTGCACATGCTTCCTCAGAAATAAAGACGATGTCAAGTAGCGCATACTTACCACTCTCCCTAAATAACAAATAAAATTCCTTACCAAAAACAATTATTTCCAAACCGCTTTCTTCCTGTAAAATTAATTGCTAAATTCTAAACGAAAAAGTTCTTTTAATATTTGGATCGCAGCCAAAAAAATCCCTTCTAAAAACAGCAACTGCAATTTTATTTAGAAACACAATTTCAAAATGGTACCAGAGAAGAAATATAAGTCATTAATTAGAATAAAAACAATTGTTAGAACTTTGTTGTAACACGTATTCAAAATAACAACGGAAAAAAATAACTCTTTAATTTTATAAAGTTCAATAATTTAATTAACATTTTAATTTAAAATGGCAACGGAAAGAAATAAATGTCTTGGAATTTTAAATAGTTCAATAATTTAATTAACGTTTTAATTCAAAGTGGCAACGGTACGAAATTAATGTCTTGGACTTTTAAATAGTTCAATAATGTAATTAACGTATTTATTCAAAATGGTAACGGTAAGAAATAAATGTCTTGGAATCCTAAATAGTTCAATAATTTAATTAACGTTTTTATTCAAAATGGCAACGGAAAGAAATAAATGTCTTGGAATTTTAACTAGTTCAATAATTTAATTAACGTTTTTATTCAAAATAGCAACGGTAAGAAATAAATGTCTTGGAATTTTTAAAAGTGCAAATCATTTATTCAACGTTTTAATTAATATTTCAGCTAATTAACGTCGTACAATTACGCAGTTGGTCTTATTGTCTTCCTTAGAAAATTTCGAGTCGAGTGGTACTATGTTTGATTCTCTACTCTCAGCGGTTTTTGATGAGTTCAAGCTTCAGACGAACAGACAGGACAGACAGACAGACAGACGCGGACAGATTTTAATAGTATTGATATCGCGATAAGGGAGAAACGAGCAAAGGCGAAATATTCGTGTCGAATAATGAATTGGATATATGTTTTTTTTTCTATTACACTACTTATGCGGTCTCCTGCTTAAAACTGATTAAGACGCGAACCTCAGAATAGAGTAGAGTCTTTCGAATTCAGACGAATGTATAAATGTTATGATGTTATGCTTTTAAATGTTAAGTCAAAAAAAAAGGCAACAAATAAAATTTAACACTAGCTGCGTGACTCGGCGTTGCACGGGCTGTAATGTAGTGAAGGCAGTTTGAGAAAACTACTCGCCGCCAAAGTGCCTCGCCTTTAAAGTAGCGAGGACAGTTGCAACAAACTACTCGCCACCAAGGCGGCTCGCCTTTAAAGTAATGAGGAAAGTTTAAACAGTTTACTCGCCATCAAGGTGGCTCGCCTTTACAGTAGCGAGGAAAGTTTCAATAAACTATTCTCAGCCAAGGCGGCTCTCCTTTAAAGTACCAAGGAAAGTTCCAACAAATTACTCCCCGCTAAAGCGGCTCGCTAAAAAGTTTTCCTGCATCAAAGAATCAATCGAATTATTTGCACATGCTTCCTCAAAAAAAAGACGATGTCAAGTAGCGCATACTTAGCACTCTCCATAAATAACAAATAAAATTCCTTACCAAAAACAATTATTTCCAAACCGCTTTCTTCCTGTAAAATTAATTGCAAAATTCTAAACGAAAAAATTCTTTTAATATTTGGATCGCAGCCAAAAAAATTCCCTTCTGAAAACAGCAATTGCAATTTTATTTAAAAACAAAAATATAAGTCATTAATAATTAGAATAAAAACAATTGTTAGAACTTTGTTGTAACACGTATTCAAAATGACAATGGAAAGAAATAACACTCTTTAATTTTAAAAAGTTCAATAATTTAATTAACGTTTTAATTCAAAATTGCAACGGTAAGAAATAAAAGTCTTGGAATTTTAAATAGTTCAATAATTTAATTAACGTTTTAATTCAACATGGTAACGGTAAAAAATAAAAGTCTTGGAATTTTAAATAGTTTAACAATTTAATTAACGCTTTAATTTAAAATGGCAACGGTAAGAAATAAGTCTTGGAATTTTAAATAGTTCAATAATTTAATTAACGTTTTAATTCAACATGGCAACGGTAAGAAATAAAAGTCTTGGAATTTTAAATAGTTCAACAATTTAATTAACGCTTTAATTTAAAATGGCAACGGTAAGAAATAAGTCTTGGAATTTAAAATAGTGCAATAATTTAATTAACGCTTTAATTTAAAATGGCGACTGAAAGAAATAAATGTCTTGGAATTTTAAATAGTTTAATAATTTAATTAACGCTTTAATTCAAAATGGCAACGGTAAGAAATAAATGTCCTGGAATTTTAAATAGTTCAATAATTTAATTAACGCTTTAATTTAAAATGGCAACGGTAAGAAATAAAAGTCTTGGAATTTAAAATAGTGCAATATTTAATTAACGCTTTAATTTAAAATGGCAACTGAAAGAAATAAATGTCATGGAATTTTAAAAGAACAAAGAATTTAATTAACGTTTAATTAACATCTCAGCTAATTAACGTCGTACAATTACGCGGTTGGTCTTATTGTCTTCCTTAGAAAATTTCGAATCGAATGGTATTATGTTTGATTCCTTACGCTCAGCGGTTTTTGAGGAGTTCAAGCTTCAGACGGACAGACAGACAGACGCGGACAGTTTTTAATAGTATTAACTAGCTGTTTGGCCCGGCGTTGCACGGGGTTTAATGTAGTAAAGGCAGTGTGAGAAAACTACTCGCCGCCAAGGTGGCTCGCCTTTACAGCAGCAAGGAAAGTTTAAACAACCTACTCGCCGCCAAGGCGGCTCGCCTTTACAGTAGCGAGGAAAGTTTCGACAAACTATTCCCCGCTAAAGCGGCTCGCTAAAAAGCTTTCCTGCATCAAGAAGTCAATCGAATCATTTGCATATGCTTCATCAGAAATAAATACGATGTCTAGTAGTGCAAACTTAGCACTCTTCCCAAATAAAAAATGAAATTCCTAACCAAAAACAATTATTTCCAAAACGCTTTCTTCCTGTTAAATTAATTGCAAAATTTTAAACGAAAAAGTTGTTTTCATATTTGGATCGCAGCCAAAAAAAAAAAGTCCCTGCTAAAAACAGCAGTTGCAATTTTATTTCCGAACACATCTTCAAAATGGTACCAGAAAAAAAAATATATCAGTCATTAATTAGAATAAAAACAATTGTTAGAACTTTGTTGTAACACGTATTCAAAATGACAACGGAAAGAAATAACACTCTTAAATTTTAAAAAGTTCAATAATTTAATTAACGTTTTAATTTAAAATGGCAACGGTAAGAAATAAATGTCTTGGAATTTTAAATAGTTCAATAATTAAATTAACGCTTTAATTTAAAATGACAACGGAAAGAAATAACGCTCGTTAATTTTAAAAAGTTCAATAATTTAATTAACGTTTTAATTTAAAATGGCAACGGTAGGAAATAACTGTCTTGGAATTTTAAATAGTTCAATAATTTGTAACGCTTTAATTTAAAATGGCTCCGGAAAGAAATAAAAGTCTTGGAATTTAAATAGTTCAATAATTTAATTAACGTTTTAAGTCAAAAGGGCAACGGTAAGAAATAAATGTCTTGGAATTTTAAATAGTTCAATAATTTAATTAACGTTTTAATTCAAAATGGCAACGGTAAGAATCAAAAGTCTTGGAATTTTAAATAGTGCAATAATTTAATTAACGCTTTAATTTAAAATGGCAACGAAAAGAATTAAATGTCTTGGAATTTTGAAAGTGCAAAGAATTTAATTAACGTTTTAATTAATATCTCAGCTAATTAACGTCGTAAAATTACGCGGTTGGTCTTATTGTCTTCCTTAGAAAATTTCGAAACGAATGGTATTATGATTGATTCTTTACGCTCAGCGGTTTTTGAGGAGTTCAAGCTTCAGACGGACAGACAGACAGACGCGCACAGATTTTAATAGTGGTAACTAGCTGCGTGACCCGGCGTTGCACGGGCTGTAATGTAGTGAAGGCAGTTTGAGAAAACTACTCGTCGCCAAGGCGGCTCGCCTTTAAAGTAATGAGGAAAGTTTAAACAGTCTACTCGCCATCAAAGCGGCTCGCCTTTACAGTCGCGAGAAAAGTTTCAATAAACTACTCGCCGCCAAGGCGGCTCGCCTTTAAAGTATCAAGGAAAAGTTTAACAAACGACTCCCCGCTAAAGCGGCTCGCTAAAAAGCTTTCCTGCATCAAAGAATCAATCGAATTATTTGCACATGCTTCCTCAAAAATAAAGACGGTGTCAAGTAGCGCATACTTAGCACTCTCCCTAAATAACAAATAAAATTCCTTCCAAAACAATTATTTCAAACCGTTTCTTCCGTAAAATTAATTGCAAAATTCTAAACGAAAAAGTTCCTTTAATATTTGGGTCGCAGCCAAAAAAAGTCCCTTCTAAAAACAGCAATTGCAATTTTATTTAAAAACACATTTTCAAAATGGTACCAGAGTAAAAGTATGTCATTACTAATTAGAATGAAAACAATTGTTAGAACTTTGTTATAACACGTATTCAAAATGACAATGGAAAAAATAACTCTTTCATTTTAAAAAGTTCAATTTAATTAACGTTTTAATTTGAAATCGCAACGGAAATAAATAAATATCTTGGAATTTAAAATAGTTCAATAATTTAATTAACGTTTCAATTCAAAATGGCAACGGTAAGAAATTAATGTCTTGGAATTTTAAATAGTTCAATAATTTAATTAACGTTTTTATTCAAAATGGCAACGGTAAGAAATAAATGTCTTGGAATTTTAAATAGTGCAATAATTTAATTAACGTTTTAATTCAAAATGGCAACCGTAAGAAATAAAAGTCTTGGAATTTTAAATAGTGCAATAATTTAATTAACGCTTTAATTTAAAATGGCAACGGAAAGAAATAAATGTCTTGATATTTTAAATAGTGCAATAATTTAATTAACGCTTTAATTTAAAATGGCAACGAAAGAAATAAATGTCTTGGAGTTTTAAATAGTGCAATAATTTAATTAACGCTTTAATTTAAAATGGCAACGGAAAGAAATAAATGTCTTGGAATTTTAAAAGTGCAAAGAATTTAATTAACGTTTTAATTAATATCTCAGCTAATTAACGTCGTACAATTACGCGGTTGGTCTTATTGTCTTCCTTAGAAAATTTCGAATCGAATGGTATTATGTTTGATTCTTTACGCTCAGCGGTTTTTGAGGAGTTCAAGCTTCAGACGGACAGACAGACAGATAGACAGACAGACAGACAGACAGACGCGGACAGATTTTAATAGTAGTAATTATAATGTGTTTGCTTATCGTTTGCAAGAAATAAATGACGATAATTTAGAGTACAGAATTAGAATTTATTTAGAGCTTGACATGGTCTCAGAAAATTTTGTAACTCCAGTACCAATTGACTTAGAAGATCATTAATGAATTATCTGCTCTATAAGTCTTAATATGTTACGTTTGGTAATCACAATGGCTACCTTGTAATCCTAATCGGTTTCTTTATTTCTTCCTATTTCTTTTGAACTTCTGCAATCGTAGTTGAAACAGTAAATCGAATTTCATTGGAGTTCATAACCAAAATTGAGCTCAATCAAATGAAGAGTTTATCTTATCTTGGGATTTTCAGACGTAAGCATTTTACGTAAACAGATAAATAGAATAAAAATGCATGAAAATATTATTGTTCTCATAAACAGCAATTTGCTCTTCTCAACAAGTTGCTACTATTGTTTTTCCCATTTCTTGTTTTCACTTTTGGTGAAAATGAATAACGTTGATATTGGCCTCTTGAAAAATCAAATTTAATTTTATGTGAATTATGTTTCGAAACATTCTGATCGCATGGTTTCGAGGAATTGACAACAAATTTATTTCTTGTAGGAAATGGAAATCTAATATAAGTGCCAGATGCTCCGAGAAATTATTTAATAATATGTAGGTATTTTTTCGTGGTTTCTGCTATTTTAGAGACTGTTTTAAAACAACTCCAACCAATACCATGCAAATTGAACAAATATATAGTACCTACTCAACCCACTATACAAAAATCTAAATTTTTTATTCTTAAAAAAGCGATATTTTCGGAATTTCCGTAGACGAAGCAGTTCTTACCCAGATTAACTTTTAATTGTTTTTCGAAATTTAGTCGTTTTCGCATTTATAACGTTTCTTCAAGTATTTTTCAAATAGTTGTTCGTTTATGTTGTTATTTACACTAACTTCGTACACGCCTGAAGGCGGACTTCTTCTGATATTTAAAATACATTTAATGCTCTAGCAGCAATTATGCGCTAATTGAATGTAGAATATCTTATTTTTCACATTTCCACCTGTATGTGTATATATATATATAAAAAGAGAAGAAAGTTCTCTGACTTTAAACCTTTCACTCTCAAATCTGAGACGCGATAAAAATTAAGTTTATTTGATTATTCCACTCACGTTCCGAAGTGAATCCACACAAGCAAAGTGCAATAAATGAACTTTGAAAGCAGCGAAGAAGGATTTTTTTCTCAACCTCTTTTTACACCTTCCAGAAAAGTGTCTGCCACTATTTTTTATTGCTGTAGAGAAGCAATTTTGATGCTAGATAAGAATAGAGGAAGCATTTAGACTCAAATAAAAGAAAGTCGCCAGTTAATAGTTGATTCCTGTGTGTGAAAGCAGTGAAAGGAAATCCTTTCTTCTCTCTGACGTTGGAATTTACTAATGATAAAGAAAGACATCATTTTCGTTTTTATACCATAAATTTCAAAAAGTAACCTCGTCTGCCTTAAATACATGAAATTAATCATCCAAACTAATTTTTCTTCTAAGAATTGATTACTATAAAATAAATAACAAATAATTCATAATAAACTGAAAATTAGTTTTTAAAAAACTGAAATGTTAATCGTGTAACACTTTTTCCTGAATTGACATTTATTCTTTTCAATTTTAGTTTTCACAACAGTTTAGGAAATTTTACTAATATATATTCAGAAAGAGCGAGAAAGAGAGAGGTAGAAATAGCTACACTTTTTAATGTTTTAATGTAAATGATTCTAGAATTCTTACTGAGGATGAAATGATAATATTTCTCTTCTCCCTCAACAAACTTCAAATAGACGCCGCCGTTAAGTGTTTCCATTTTTTTTCAACCTATATATATTTTTTATTTTACCAAAATTAATCTTAATCGACTCTATTATGTATATTCAACCCTAAATTATATGTGAAAACAAAAAACATGCCTAACGGGTTTTAATGAATTTCACAGACACAATTGTTTTGAATTCCGCTTTATAACTTTCTGCCATACACATTTAAATGTAAGTAGATATTTCCTACTAAAATTTTACATACTTTATCAGGTAGAACCCGCAAGCATCTTTTTTAGATATGTTCACTTTAAATATAAACAAATGGGGGGTGGCCCGCTTACCCCTTCCTAGGGGGTAAGTGGGTCCCCCACGTCATTTTTTACAGAATACAATGGTTAAAAATATTTAAAGCATTTTTTATGAAATAATGTTGAACTTCTGTTTATTAATAATGTCCAAGATAAAATAAGTCAGTAAATTTAAATTGATTTGCTTTAAAGCTGTTGTATAAGGCTTTAAAAACGAACTGTTCTAAAAAACGGACCCATTTACTCTAACAAACCCTACTCTAATTTCTGAACGTTATTTATGCTTTATTGCTTTATTTGTGAAAATTATATTCCATGCGGTTGGCGAAGATGTAAAATTATTTGCGGAAATTTTTATTATTTCTCGATAGTTTTTTTTTTTTAGGTTCTTATCTCAATTAACATAGCAAAAAATACAGTTTAAATGTGTCAAAAACAAAGTCAAGCTTTTTTTTGGGGGGGGGGGGATATGTGGCAGTTTAGATAGATAAGTCTTACTCAATTTCCACTGTAAAACATCCACACCTATTACAGAAACAGCGAAACAGAAAATATATCAATTTACTTTTAAGAGAACTTGAAAAAGAATGATCAGAAATGTGTTGGATAATACAATATACTATTTTTAGCACAACTGTAGTTTTAAAATCAATCTTTTACATTAAAAAAGCATTTACTTTTTGAAGTTTCACTTTATACGAATAAAATTTTCACGCCAATTCTTTTTCTACCCGGAAAATCGTGTTAATTAGTAATATTGAATTCCATTTTCCCTACAGTTTTGCTCTAATTAATCAACTCTTTCTCTTGCTGAAAAGTTGAACAAAAGATAAGAAATATTTCATTCATTTTAATTAAGAAAGCCATTAGTGTTTTCACTACTTCTTTGACTTTGCAATGAAACACGTAAAAGAATGGTTAAAACAATTTTTTTAAAAACATATTTCTCACGAAAGAACAAACGAAGAGCATTATTTAAATATGAGCGATTCCATACCAAATCACCGAAAAAAAAAAAAGTTGGTCGCACGACCGACTCGGATTTTTTTTTAATTTGGTACACAGATTGATGGTATAGAGGTATGAAAAAGCCCAAAAGGAAAGTTGTCTGCTCCACTTATTTTCTGAGATACATGCCCTCAAAGTTTGTCCGCCACGTCAAAATACTAAAAAACTGATGTTATTTAATCACTTTTTATAAAAAATCGTACTCGTGCAAAATAAAAGTGTTAGATATCTATGGAAACTAGTTACTCCAGGCATTCTGAAAAAAAATACTAGAACGTTCATAATGAAAATTGCCAAGGTACAGGGCTCTTTGAAGTTGTCACCACAAAAACTTGATTTTGCAGATTTTGCTAAAATTCTGGCATTTATTACAAAAAAAGGCAAACAAAACCAATGGTTTTCTCACTTTCTGGTAGTGTACAGGTCCTCCCTGTAAATTGCTACGCAATAAATTATTTGGGTTTCTCACTCCTTCTTGGAAATATTTTAGCTTAAAAATAAGCCATAAGGCAAAAAATGCGTTTTTGGACATCTTGGCAGCCATTTTTCTCATAAAGGGGGAGCAGTAGAAACTTTAATTTTTTTTTAAAACAAGCCACTGATATGTTAGCTATTCACAGGAAAAGAGTTTACTTTTGGTTATTTCTCCCATTAAGAGATATCCTTCTGAAAGTATATGCATGTTTTTCGCGACGACCATATGCTTTTGTTCCCCCTCTCATGGACTTAAAATTAATTAAACCAAAAAATAATTATATATTTATTATTAGCTGTATTATCTACTCAATATGTCATGAAATTTAATTTATTAAATCATTGAACAATAAATTAGATAATTGATGAAAACAAGAAAAAGTATTTCTCTGATGCCTGAGCATTATGCATTCATAATTATGAAGCACTAAATACTTTCTTGAGAAATTAATTAACATAAATGAGCTCTAAATAGTTATATTATAAGCAATACCCAATCTTGTGATTGGGATACTCCTGTTTTTAATTAAAGAATTTCTTGAATATCACATGAATATCAGGAAAATAAATGAGGTCTTTTCGTTTGATGTAGGATACTTTATGACAAATTTCATTTGATGGGCTACTAACTGAGCATGGTGATAAAGAGCTATTAATTTCAGCTTCGAATTCCATTTTACCTTATTAACAGTTAAATATTTATAAAATAAATAAATAAATAATTTAATATAAAACCATGCTTGAAGAATTAAAATTAGTGCAACTAATTTATTCCCATACTGATCTTTACAAAACTGACATGTGTTGAGCACTGATAAGAACTGACAAGAAAAGTTTACTCACTAAAATATTAGTTCACAGATACTATAAAGCATACATTCTATTTTCCACAAAATAATACTGCAACAAAGAACAAGGGTATCCTCCTGTTTATAGCCATCAATCAGGAACATCCAATCACAAGATTGGGTATTGCCTATGAGATAAATATTCGAAGCTCCTTTATTTTAATAGAGTTTTCACGAAATTCTTTAGTACCTACCCCTTTATACCCTTGTTCTTTGTTGCAGTATTATTTTGTAGAAAATAGAATGTACCCTTTATAGTATCTATGAACTAGTATTTTAGTGAGTAAACTTATTCTTGTCAGTTCTTATCAGTGCTCAACACATGTCAGTTTTGTAAAGATCAGTATGGGTATAAATGAGTTGCACTAATTTTAATTCTTCAAGCATGGCTTTGTATTAAATTATTTATTTAATTATTTTATAAATATATAACTGTTAATAAGGTAAAGTGGAATTCGAAGCTGAAATTAATAGCTCTTTATCACCATGCTCAGTTAGTAGCCCATCAAATGAAATTTGTCATAAAGTATCCTACACCAAACGAAAAGACCTCATTTATTTTCCTGATATTCATGAGATATTCAAGAAATTCTTCAATTAAAAACAGGAGTATCCCAATCACAAGATTGGGTATTGCTTATAATATAACTATTTAGAGCTCATTTATGTTAATTAATTTCTCAAGAAAGTATTTAGTGCTTTATAATTATGAATGCATAATGCTCAGGCATCAGAGAAATACTTTTTCTTGTTTTCATCAATTATCTAATTTATTGCTCAATGATTTAATAAATTAAATTTCATGACATATTGAGTAGATAATACAGCTAATAATAAATATATAATTATTTTTTGGTTTAATTAATTTTAAGTCCATGAGAGGGGGAACAAAAGCATATGGTCGTCGCGAAAAACATGCATATACTGTCAGCAGGATATCTCTTAATGGGAGAAATAACCAAAAGTAAACTCTTTTCCTGTGAATAGCTAACATATCAGTGGCTTGTTTTAAAAAAAAATTAAAGTTTCTACTGCTCCCCCTTTATGAGAAAAATGGCTGCCAAGATGGCCAAAAACGCATTTTTTGCCTTAATGCTTATTTTTAAGCTAAAATATTTCCAAGAAGGAGTGAGAAACCCAAATAATTTATTGCGTAGCAATTTACAGACAGGACCTGTACACTACCAGAAAGTGAGAAAACCTTTGGTTTTGTTTGCCTTTTTTTGTAATAAATGCCTGAATTTTAGCAAAATCTGCAAAATCAAGTTTTTGTGGTGACAACTTCAAAGAGCCCTGTACCTTGGCAATTTTCATTATGAACGTTCTAGTATTTTTTTTCAGAATGCCTGGAGTAACTAGTTTCCATAGATATCTAACACTTTTATTTTGCACGAGTACGATTTTTTATAAAAAATCATTAAATAACATCACTTTTTTAGTATTTTGACGTGGCGGACAAACTTTGAGGGCATGTATCTCAGAAAATAAGTGGAGCAGGTAACTTTCCTTTTGGGCTTTTTCATACCTCTATACCATCAATCTGTGTACCAAATTAAAAAAAAATCCGAGTCGGTCGTGCGACCCCCATTCGGTGATTTGGTATGGAATCGCTCATATGAATCTCAAAAATAATAAATAGAGATAGACTGAGCTTAATTAAAAGAATGCTTTTTAAAAAATATTTTTTTTATATAAATTAGATTTATAGGTGTTGAAGCTTTCGTTTTCAACTGCAGTTTTATTTATCAATACTAATATGATTAAAGTAAATTACAAATACGAGCATACTTGCCCATAGGAAATACTATAAAAACTTCTGCAGCTAAAGTTTTGTAATTTGTGTATCGTCAATAATGTCCCTCAGAACCATACTCACTTTCCATGTTTGTTACTTTCCAGGAGATTGCAAAAACGTTTGTCTGATGCATACAAATGATTGAACTCGCGCTCTTTTAACGCTGCTAAATAATTGTGTAATAATTAATTTTACAAAATAATGTCAATGCGGGGGAGAGAGCCAATGGGTCAATGCGGGGAATAGGATTCTACATACAATGCAGTAATTAAGTGAAAATCGCCATTTTTGGACTTATGCTTATCTGGCTCTGAGGTACAGAATAAAGCCGCTGATTGATAAAATGATTTAATTTGGGCAAACCTTTTGTCGAAAAAAGTACACTATAACACAATTGTGAATTATCCCGGTATAAATTTAGTGAATTTGCATTTAAAATTGCGATTTTCAATTGTTCTGGAGATTTTTTAAGATTTCAAGAAGCGCTCGTAATTTAACTAACCACCCTGTTTTCACACCTACCTGCAGTCCCCTGTTTTCACACCTACCTCCAGTCAGTTCTTCTACACTTATGTCGTAGAAACTTGGAATATATGTCACGTGTCCAAAAGAAAAACTTGCAGAACATACGAACTTCATGGTTTCTTTTTTTTCTTGCAAATGAACTTTATGTTTGTGGTGGATACATAACGTAATGAAACTTCAATGAACACTCTACGAAAAATCGCTAAGTCCAGCGCCTCCCTCTCCCCAATTTTACGAAGAAAACTATAAATGGAATCTCCCAATCGCCCGGCCGCGCAAAGAGAAGCAGCAGTTTTTTTGGCACAGGAGAGAGAACACAGGAAGTCCTTGACACACCCCCAATTTATGACGGAAGAGGAATGCAGACTCCTCCCACGCGGGAAACATCGGGGAAGAAAAAGAGTCACGGTTGCAACGAAAAGCTGCTATGATCCAAGATGGAATCAATTAAGGAGGTAAAAAGTAGCTAAAAAGAGGGAAATCGGGCATCTGGCAATGGGAGTGAGGGAGAGAAGTAAAGTGAAGAAGAAAACACACACAAGAGGATATAAGCATCAGCACCACAGATTGCAGGAGATTTTAGAGATTTTTTTGAGAACCAGTCTTTTTTTGAACGGATGTGGGGCCGGTTTTGTGCGTCTCTGGATATTAGAATTTTGAGCGCCAATTCCGGTACCCAATAATCCGGGGTGAGGGACAGCATGAACCCCCAAACCCGATAATGTTGACCAGGATGAAGGAGATTAGGCCAAAATGCATAGAATGTAAACCAGACGATGGAATAAACATTGTAAACCCCATGTGGTGAGTTTGTTTTTTTTTTATGATGGATTCTTGCATTTTCTGAACGCCGCGCTTTTGGGTATTTCACTCCAATGCAATGTATTTTTTTGTGTCGTGTTTAATTGCGGAATGTTAAGTGAGCAATTTTTACTGTTCGGTAATTTAACTTTATAATTTGTTTTTCATCTAGTCTTATAATAATGTTTTGTAGATTTTTGTTTTAAACACTAACGATCACGCGGCCTAATGTATTCATTTTCAAAATTTAAGGTTCTTTGCTCACTGCATTCCAGATGAGGTTGTTTCTTTAAGAATTGGAGCAATGCTCGAAGCGAGTTTTTCCTTTTCAGCAGGATATTTATCTTTTTCTTTCAGCAGAAATAATGGGGAATTTCAGTTTTAATTATGTTTTTAATTTATTTTAGGAGGTAATTTATTGAAGATTATAGAATGATTATTACATTTAATTAACTTTTTAACTTATACACCACAATGTTCTCTTTTTTTTTAATTGCAATATTTATCGCCACATTGTTGCAGTTGAGACAGTATAAAGCTTAGAGACATAAGTGGACTTTTAAAGTTTTGAGTAAAGCGGGACCAAAGTTGGGCTTGCACATTCAAGTTAATTTGGGGCTTATATGTTGTCCTGTTCTTAATATTCTTCTAACAATTCAGTGTGGTTTTAGCTGAAGTTGTTTTGATTTAAATTTCGATGAACTATTTCTAAAAAGATACCATCTTGGTAAACTTTCATAGAAAAGTACATCTAAATGCATCTGTTCAGAAGCACCTACCAGTACTAGTATTACCATTTTTAGCCCAAAAAAGATCGTATATCCTACGATTTGTACTAGTTATCTGTAAATTTTTAATATTGGAACTTACACCCTTTCCCTCTCACAGCTTTTAACCCCTTGGTTTACTGTTGATTTTGTTAGAACACATTTTAAACACCAGAACAAAGTAAATGCAAAGCAAATTGCACAAATGCAAAGATTTTTTTTTCCGCTTCTGGTTTGTTGTTTTTATTTTATGCTACCCTCTCTCATCAGCAGCTAAAAATTTGATATAGTATTTTCTCAGTGCATTTTTTTCTCTCAGTAATCCATGTAATGTATGTATTAATCCAGCTATATGGATCCAGTTCTATGTATGATTTATTTGAAATATGAAGATCAGTAAATGTAAAGCAAGTTAAGAATAAAATGTTGTTACAATGAAACCCCCTAGAGGAATATTGATAGTACTACATAAAGACTAATAAGAAAAGTTCTAAAAATAGGTGTACATAACCTTTAATTACTTTAAAAGAACTTACATACGATCGAAAGTAGCTATTTTCTTGACCAACTAATAAATAGAAGACTAGTGATTCAAGACGCAAGCACTTCTTGTGAGAGGCTAAAATTTAGTGTTTCAAAGCTTATACGTAATCCACCCAATTATACTCGTGACTAACTACTGGTTTACTGTACAGTAGGTAGCATTTAAAAAACTTTTTTTATATGTAGAAAATTTTCTATGGTGCGGAAAAATTACCTTCTGTTATTATTAGTATGTGTGCAAATTTGTGTGGAGTTAATACTTTTAGTTGTCTTTGAAGCCGTTCATCAAACAAATTTTGTTGTTTTTTATTAGCTTTTTTTAAATCTAGTTATAATCGAAACCTGCTCGCTTTGCTTTCCAATTACCGTTTGCCGCCTACGGCGGCTCTATTACCAACCTGCTTCCAGCTGCGAAGATTCGTGGCTCAAGCTTCATTGCATTATTCTATATCTCCCATTTGATACCTAAAAAACAGCTATGAAGTCATAGTAATTTCTTGGCATCTGTCTGAAGTAGCTAGAAAGTGAACAGATAAATAATTATTTCGTGGGTAAATCCTTTTCTAATGGTTGAGGATAAAATATGGCAAACTTCGGAAATAAGACGAACTTTTTATTGGCCATTACGCTTCATGATCATATTAGGATCATTCTTTTACAACAATAAGTGTGGTAAATCTAAGCAGTCCTTCAAAAATGTCAAGCAAAACCAAGTTTCCCTAATTTTGTCATTTTTCAAACTTGAATCTAGAGAAGAATGACAATGAATTTTGGTCTAGATACGAAAAGTACTGAGGAGAGAACATGCAAGAAAAGAATAGAATAAAAACGGGGCATAACTTAACCCATTAATGCCTAGCGTCCCTTTTTAGGGACGGTTCAAAAAGTGTGCCTGAATTTTCCAAAAATGAACATTTCAACCAAATAATTGTATTCAATTATTACTTTGGTATTGTTTCAATTCATTGTTAACAGATTGCAGCACATAACCATTGTAAAGTGTGTTCTGTAGCCATGTTGTTATGATCTTAATCAAGAATTACATCGTTCACAATCTCAAGAACAAAAAGCTAAGTTTTTAAAGTTATTAATAAGTAAATCTATCTGTGCTTGATATATGTGCTACTTTGATAGATGTTTTAGTTTACTTTTTTTTGCAATTTTGTAAATTTTTATTTTTTATGGATTTTATAGCAATTTAAGAGTGTCCCTAAAATGAGAGGCTAGGCACAAAAGGCTGCATTGTTAAAATGTGGCGGATTTCTTGCTTAGAATTTAAATTTTATATCAAAAGAAGTTAGTAAATGTTTTTAGACTGAAAAATAGATAATTTTTGTCTTTAAAACTTAAAAAATCGAATTAAATTAATTAATATATAAATTTAATTACATTTTTTAAAAATATTTTATTTATTTATTCATTTTTTTTTTATTTAAAGTACGAAAAATACTCATGACATTTTGAAAGAAAGTTATTTCAAAAATGTAATTCCTTAAAACACTAATTACTTGTTGTATTTAATTATTTTTCCATTATGCATTTAGGTGTTTATTATCGTTTAGTCTGACTGTTGAAAAAGCCCTAAGATGTTTCAGAAGCTTAGCACTTCACGTTGATGAAGAATTCAAGGATTGCATATGCATTTGTTGTTTGGAAAGGGGGGGGTGGCAGTGGTTGCAGATTTAATTTCAGAATTCCCGGCGAATGCCAATTTTGATCACTATTGTGGCAATTTATTTACTTTTCTTTCGCTCCTACTTGATAATTTGTCTCAGAAAGGTTTTATGCAAGGATTGAAAACTGACCATTAACTAAAGTTACGTTTTCAAAAAAAGAAAAGAGAGGAAGTTTTGAATAAATGTCGATGACAGGTAAAATAATATTACGTTTTTTCGGTTAAATCATAGCAATGTCGTAACTATTGCATAGAATCTTCATGGAGTTTATCCTATAGTAAAGGCTAAGCGATTGTATAATAGCGAAAAGAAAGTAGCTGAAATTCATGAACCAAATATGGTTGCTCAGTAGGTACAATCGTTGCATAGGGGGAACAGATCCCATGCATCAAAATATCGAGAATTACTGGTTTTTGATCCAATCTAAAAGATAGTGGTTTGCCGCTCAGCATTTTTATTTTAGAAGCTGCCGTAGAGAATGCATTGAGCTCAAGAATTAAAGAAGAGCTTATCGGAAATGCGGCAAATGCAATGTAGGTTCGCAAAACAAATGCTTTGCTGACTTTTATACTCAACAACGCCAATATTTCCTTTTCCTCTGAATCTATTTCCCAGTTTATGTTAATTGCTGATTTTATTTCTTCTTACAAAATGTATGTTTAAATATTATATCGTAGCCAGAAAAGAAAAATTGATAAAAAAAGAATGTACCCTCTGGTGCCTAGCGTCCCTTTTTAGGGACAATTTTTCTTTAAAAAAAAAAAAAAAAAATTACATGATATTTTTTTTATTATTTTTCCTGTGCATTAAACGCTATTTGTAACCAGTATACAAACTATCTTTGGGAAAAAAATGTCAGGCATTAATGGGTTAAGATGCTTACACTTACTGAATGCTATAAAATAATTTACATTATACGTTTATTTGAAGTTATCATGTGAGACTATTTTTTAAATCAGCTTTATGGACACTAATTACAATTCTTATAGCAAGTCTCTTACTTTTTGTGTGTGCATGCATAAAGTACTTCAAAATATTCAACGAGTCAGCAATTTGCAGTGTTGAGTATAGTAATCCTATTTTTGTTTCAACTTATAGCAAAAGACTGCCATCGTAAAAGAAAAGAGCTTAGAATTACATTAATTCTTTTCGATTCTGATTTTTTATTGTTAAGTGCAATAAGAGGATTGTTCTAAATAATGAATAATCATCCAATTAACAACATTTTTCGCTCAATTTTTAATTGAATTTCGGAAAATCTTTTATGATTGTTTCTAACCATTAATTAACTTTTTTCGATAGTCCTCTAAACAAAACCCTCATCATTTTTTCACTTTTATCATTTTATCAAAATGGAGAATCGTACTCCTGTTGTTGACTTCTGCAATCGAAAACATTCTTCACTTCAAGAACTCTGCAGAGTTAATGGATTGAAGTCTTTTGTAAAATCTTTTTGTAGAAGAATGCTAATTAAGAGTATTGAATTCCATTTTCGTTACTAATACACCCTTATTAATTATAAGTTTCTCCAAAAAATACTGAGAATTTAAAAAATATATATTTTGATTAAATTCTTCCTTAATAAGTGATTTTTTAGTTTTCATGATCATTTATTTTGGTTTAAAACATTGAATCAAACGCAGTGATCTTTAAAAAGAATCATCCATTTGGTTAATTTAAATATACTTTCATTAAATTTAAGATAATACTGTTTTTTTTTTTTTTTTTTTTTTTCAGAAAATGTATTTTTGCGGTGCTGATTTTTTTTTCTAATTCAAAATGGATAACAAATAAATACGTTCCTTTAATTGAAGTAAGAGTTTTGTCCTTATAAGTGTAGCGTGTAATATACTACGAGTATATATCGCTGCTTGAAATGAACAGTGGCATATCTGCAAAAATCGATTTTTTTTTATTACATCAAAAAATTCAATTTTTTTTTACTCTTTCTTGTGGTAAGATTGGCATATCTCTAGTTTCAAAATATGATGAAGCAATCGTTAGTGTCGTTGTGCATAGTTATTATTTTGGCGCGCTTACTAGTAAACAACGACACAGCCGCCATTGCGTCATTTCTGAAGAAATGCTTGGAAGAGGAACATCTATGTCTCTGTAAATTGATTCGGCATAAGTAGCCTTAATACCATTTTACTTCAAAATACCGTTTTACTGCAAAAACTTTGAAACGCTCTAGTGAAAAGTAGTGTTTTGCAAATATGCCACTGTTCATTTCAAGCAGCGATATGTAAAATATCTAATATGTAAAATACTATATCTAATATGTAAAATACTATATCTAATATGTAATATCAAATGTATCTGTATATCTAATATAGTATATCTAATATGTAAAATACTATAAAATCTATATATGTAAAATACTCTAATATTTCAATTTATACTTTAACAGAATGCAGAAAAGGGGGCAGTGAAGCTTGAAAATATAACATTTTCCACCTATGTATAGAAATAGGGCATTTAACTGAAATTTGATATCTATGCTACAGCATTTCTCCAGTTTGCCTTCTAATTAAAGGATCCTCCACATAACATTACTTATGGTCATCTTTTATAGACATTGCTGTCGTAGGTAATAGCAAAAATTAAACTAATCATTTCAATCGCGGAAGGCTTTTTTTTTCGTTCTCGAAAAAGGTTAATAGATTTTTTATCTGAAAATAAAGTACCATAGCCCTGTTAGTTTAGGTGATATGAACAAAAAAAGCAAAAGAAAAATTCAACACCGCGAGGTGAATTTTATCTGCTGAATTTTAGAGTACAAGCTGGATGAAATTGCCCGAATATGAAATAATGCAGGGGGAAGGTGCATTATGAAATAATAGTTACAAAAAAAATTAGGATGTTTTTTTTTCTGACGTTACTATTCATCGCAGCGTGATCCAACTGGCGAGGAAAAGTAGGAAGGGAGGAGGGTCTGTCTATAGTAACCGAGCTCAGAGAAATCTGTTTTCTGCCCTTAATAGCCTTCAGGGGCGCTTCAATTTTAGAGAAGATATTAATAAATGGAGGGAGCAAGTCCAATCATTGGCTTAGAAAAAGCTGAAACTAAGGTTCCATGTCACGTGATCCGACATCGGCGAATGGGACATTTTTTACGTAAAACACGTGTACGTAACTGCAACGTAATACTTCAACGATAAGTACGGTATCGTGTCATTTGTTCAACCTATATCGTTTCGTATGCCATCCCTCTCCTTGAAAAAAGTAAAATGGAAGAAAAGTTAAATCAGAGAGAGACGCGAAAGGAGCGTCTGTTGCTTTCCGATAAACATGGTCCGATAAACGATATCGGATCCATAGGTAAAAAAGCCCATAACATATGAAAAAGGACTTAATAGCATCTTAGAACAGACATTAGTAACTGGAGGAAACAAGTGCAATCATATGCTTAGAACAATCTGAAACTTCGGCGAATGAGAGACGTTTTACGTAAAACAAGTGAAAGAAAGCTGATTTCTTCCAATACTGTACTTTGTCTTAAAGTCTTTGTTTCAAGAATTGAAGACTTCTTTCTATCCACCTTTATTCTTTCTCAATATCTTGAATGTTCGCTACAGGCTCCCAGAGTATTCCTCAAAGCTCTTTCTTCAGACTGGGAAATACAAAAAATCACTGAAAGTCAGATTGGAACTTTAGAGGCGAAGTGACTTTGCTCCGGATAACGGCTAAAATATGCCCGTAATACTACAATGATAAGTACGGTATCGTGTCATTTGTTCAACCTATATCGTTTCGTATGCCATCCCTCTCCTTGAAAAAAGTAAAATGGAAGAAAAGTTAAATCAGAGAGAGACGCGAAAGGAGCGTCTGTTGCTTTCCGATAAACATGGTCCGATAAACGATATCGGATCCATAGGTAAAAAAGCCCATAACATATGAAAAAGGACTTAATAGCATCTTAGAACAGACATTAGTAACTGGAGGAAACAAGTGCAATCATATGCTTAGAACAATCTGAAACTTCGGCGAATGAGAGACGTTTTACGTAAAACAAGTGAAAGAAAGCTGATTTCTTCCAATACTGTACTTTGTCTTGATGTCTTTGTTTCAAGAATTGAAGACTTCTTTCTATCCACCTTTATTCTTTCTCAATATCTTGAATGTTCGCTACAGGCTCCCAGAGTATTCCTCAAAGCTCTTTCTTCAGACTGGGAAATACAAAAAATCACTGAAAGTCAGGTTGGAACTTTAGAGGCGAAGTGACTTTGCTCCGGATAACGGCTAAAATATGCCCGTAATACTACAATGATAAGTACGGTATCGTGTCGTCTGTTCAACCGATATCGTTTCGTATGCCATCACTCTCTTTCAAAAAAGTTAAATGGAGGAAACGTTAAATCGAAGAGAGACGCGAAAGGAGAGTCGGTTGCTTTCCAATAAAAATGGTCCGATAAACAATATCGGATCCGTAGGTAAAAAGGCTCATAGCATATGAAAATGTATTTTGCGTGCGCCAATATTGGATTGCGATAATCGCGTACGATTTGCCTTCGTATCGGTAAGTGGAGAAGCGCCGAAACACTTTTCACATGAGCTTCGAACACAGCTTCTGCATTCGCAAATTTTCGGTTACTTTTCCATGTATCACAAATGTTGAAATGTTCGCAGTGGTGGAGCTTGTCCGGTGCTTTAACGATGATCCAGTTTTAAAACATCGCGCATGCCCATTACGTCGTTGTGAGCTCCGGCCGCTGTTATTCAGAACGGAAATCATCTGCGACGCCTGCCCATCCTCTTTGAAAGACTTGTGCCATCTCGCAACCGGTCCTGGTGACCGGACGGGGAAGTGTCTACCCCGAAAAGTTCTAGGTTTAATTCCAGCCGGTCGAAGAACCACCGAATTCACTTGTGGTCACTGGGTCCCGTTAAATACGTTCATGGGCACAAATCATCTAAATTTATATTCTAAATCAGTATATCTGAGGAGGGATAGTAGACCAGAGGTTGTTTGGCTCCTGGTTGGGATAAAGAAAAACAGAGCGTTCATCAAGGCTCCATCCAACCAGGTAAACCACGTGCACTTCACTTCACTCTCCAGGGTCCCCCGTACCCACCACAACTCGTGGTTTAGTCGGAATGGCGCCCTGAAGAGTGCTCTGTTCCTTTGATCTAGACCAATGGCCGAACAAAACCCTGGTCTAGTACCAACAGAGGTATTGTTTCACTTGAAGGACTTTGTGACCACGACCCTTATCTTACGGAGCTCAACAACCATAAGTAGTGACGGTAGATCTTTGATCGGCTAGGATCGAACCCGGGACCCTCTGGTTACGCGTTCGGGCTACCACGGCAAAAACAATTGCCTGAAGGAAGGAGGATAAGTGCGAGCTGAACCACTGGAACGGCATACTCTCCTCTCCTTTTTTAGGCAGTTGGAGCACGAAGGGAAAAAGACATGTTCCATGCTTTAGTACTGCACCCAGTCCTAAACACAGCGGTGGTTTTGATTGTAAATAAAATCATTTTAGACAAGAAAATTTACCATTAAATAGGACAACACCTCTTTTAACATAGTTCGGAAAAAATTATATTGTATCTTAGAATCATAATTGTAAAAATAAATCAGAATTAAATATTCATGGTAATTCGCTTTAGTGTCAAATTAAAAAAAAAATACAAAAGCTTCACTTTCAATGAAAAGAAAAAGACTGTTGGAAAAAGACATTTTTATTCCACGTTAATAAATATCAGATGTTATTCTTGCAATGTCATGAAAAATAAATAAAGTATCTAAAGCAAAACATTAAAAAAAAAAAACACTAACCTCGTTAAAAGAAGTAATTTATGATTCGGAATTAAGCAGTAGTAGCCCAAGAGGACAATTAAAAATTAACTGCTCGATAAATTACATTGAAATGGCACAGTAATAATTCAAAATGAAAATAAGTGAGGATGAAAGAAAGTTGTTCTTTCCTGAAAATAGTATTTGAATTTCATGTGTTTTGGAAGAAGATGCACAAATTAGTGAGTGTCTGTATGAGCATGTTTGACATAGCATCATTTATTTATATAAAAATAATATCAATATCGAAGCATATTTCTATTCATAAATGGTTTTTATTAACACATTTTTAACTCATTATACTCATTAATATCTTAAGTATCTCATTAGGTGATTTACTGAGAAATAAAATATTGATTAAATATTATTTCTATTCATCTCCCAAATTGAATTATATTATACACTCAGGCACATTGAAAATAGCGACCCAAGAAGAAATTGTCGGATTGATCAGCGACTGCATCTACAGTGATGCCAAGCCAGATCAATGTGGAATGTCACAGATTGGCAAAAAGTTGTGTTTAGTGATGAGTCTCGGTTTGTTTTAGGGACTGATGATAACCGTGTACGGGTGTGGAGGCGCCCAGGTGAGCGGTACAATTCCCCCCACACTGTTCTACGTCACACTGCTCGCACAGCTGGTGTAATGGCCTGGGGGGCCATGTCCTATGATAGCCAGTCCAATCTAATTGTGATGCGTGGAAACTTAACCGGCCAACGTTACGTTGATGATATTCTTCGACCCCATGTAGGACCTTTCTTAAATGGTCTCCCATGGGCAATTTTCCAGCAAGATAATGCTCGTCCGCATACAGCAAGAGTTGCTCAAGACTCCCTACGTCATTTTCAGACCCTTCTATGGCCGGCCCGCTCCCCCGACTTATCCCCTCTCGAGCATGTATGGGATCAGCTAAAACGTCAGATGCCATCGGGTCACTCTGTGCGTGATTTGGAGTTGGCTGTTACAAATTTGTGGGCCCATCTGCCTCAGGACAACATCAGGCTTCTAATAAGCTCAATGCCGGACCATGTGGCGGCATACACTGAAGTGACAAAAGTCATGGGATACCTCTTAATATCGTGTCGGCCCTCCTTTTGCCCGGCGAAGTGCAACAACTCGACGTGGCATGGACTCAACAAGTCGTTGGAAGTCTTCTGCAGGAATATTGAGCCATGCTGTCTCGATAGACGTCCATAATTGTGAAAGCGTTGATGGGGCAGGATTTTGGGCACGAACAGACCTCTCGATGGTGTCCCATAAATGCTCAATGGGATTCATGTCGGGCGATCTAGGTGGCCAAATCATTCGTTGGAATTGTCCAGAATTTTCTTCAAACCAATTGCGAACAGTTGTGGCCTGGTGACATGGCGCATTGTCATCC
This sequence comes from Uloborus plumipes, assembly GCA_038373865.1. Lineage (NCBI taxonomy): Eukaryota > Metazoa > Arthropoda > Arachnida > Araneae > Uloboridae > Uloborus > Uloborus plumipes. The sequence goes on from JAXGGA010007570.1 coordinate 60,580, forward strand.
ATAAAAATCCCATCGTTGTTTGGGTACATGAAGTCCATGAATGGCTGCAAGTGATCTCCAAGTAGCTGCACATAAGCATTTCCAGTCAATGTTCGGTCCAGTCGCACTAGAGGACCAAGTCCATGCCATGAAAAAACAGCCCACACCATTACGGAGCCACCACCAGCTTGAACAGTGCCTTGCTGACAGTTTGGGTCCATGGCTTCGTGGGGTCTGCGCCACACTCGAACCCTACCATCGGCTCTTACCAGCTGAAATCGTGACTCATCGGACCAGGCCACGGTTTTCCATTCATCTAGGGACCAACCGATATGCTCACGTGCCCACGAGAGTCGCTGCAAGCGATGTCGTTCTGTCAGTAAAGGCACTCGAGTCGGTCTTCTGCTGGAATAGCCCAAGAAATCCAAATTTCTCCGCACAGTTCTAGCAGACACGTCCATTGTACGTCCCACATTGATTTCTACGGTGATTTGACGCAGTGTTGCTTGTCTGTTAGAATTTACGACTCTTTGCAGACGTCGCCGGTCTCGATCTTTAAGTGCAGGCGGTCGACCACTGCGCTGTCCATGGTGGGATGTTATGCCTGAAATTTCATACTCTCGGCACACTCTTGACACAGTGGATCTGGGAATGTTGAATTCTCTAACGATTTCCGAAATGGCATGACCCATGCGTCTAGCTCCAACTAACATTCCGCGTTTAAAGTCTGTTAATTCACGTCGTGCGGTCATCATCACGTTAAAACCTCTTCACATGAATAACTTGAACAGAAATGAAAGCTCTGTAAAAGCACTGCGCATTTATACCTGTTCTATGCGATGCTACTGCCATCTGAAAATTTGCATATTGCTATCCCATGACTTTTGTCACTTCAGTGTATATTGCAGCTAGAGGTGGTCCAACGCGCTATTGAAGTTGCTCTGTATTTGTGTCCTTGCACACCCTGTATTCGTTCAATTGTCTTGATTTAAAGATCAAGTGAATCTCTCATCTGTGTCATTATGTGTATTAAATTTCATTTCCATCCGATGCTTTCTTCTTGGGTCGCTATTTTCAATGTGCCTGAGTGTACGTATAGCAGTGGAGTGCCTCATAAAATACATGCAATGAAACAAATATGAAACATATGTGGGTGTTTGTACGGTGGTTTGAGCAACAATTGATTCTTCTATTATGACGGGATGACCCTTAACCCTTTTTGTCCCAAATTAATTTAGCAATGAATTTTTGTATATTTTTTAGGTTTTTTTTA
>JAXGGA010007571.1:0-61827 GCA_038373865.1 Uloborus plumipes
CCCATGGAACGGTAAGAAGCTGTTTACTTCAACGACAGCTCCGAGCCAGGTAGCCTGTAGCCGGTATTCCATTGACTGCAAACCATTGCCGTTTCCGACGGCAGTGGTGCCAAGACAGAGCTCACTGGAGGTCGGAGTGAAGATCTGTTGTAATTTTTGATGAAAACAGATCCTGCCTTAGTGCCAGTGGTGGCTGTATATTGGTTAGAAGAAAGCCAGGGGACCGCCTGCATCCAAGCGGTCTATGGCCTAGACACACGGGACCCACACCTGGAGTCATGGTCTCTGGAGCAATTTCCTACGATAGCAGGGGCAATCTTGTGGTTATCCCAAGCTCATTGCCTGAAATTTTGTCGTCAGTCTGGTAATTTAACCAGTAGTAAAGCCCTTCATGAGGATCATTCAAGGGGGAGGTTTCCAACAGGATAACGCTCGCCCTCACATCGTTGCTGTAACGCAACGTGTTCTACAGAGTGCTGACATGTTACCATGACCTGCAAAATCACCATGTCTGTCTCCAATTGATAACGTATGGGATATCATTGGACGGCACCTCGAGCATCATCCACAGTCAGGAATGTATTGGCACAACAAGTGCAACAAGCATGGCACTCCATACCACAAAGTGACATTCGGCATCTGTATGATATAATGCATGCACGCTTGCAGGCTTGCCTTCAAAATTCTGGAGGTTACACCCTCTATTAAATTAACATAATTTCACATTTACATATCATTTTCTTGAGCTTAAAGTAGCCAGTGATCTTGTACATTTAATCAATTGAACATGTCAACTAGACAATTACATTACCCAAATTTAAGTACCCTACAGTAATTTTTCTTGGTGTTGGGATTTTTTTTCCGCCTTGCATATTTAACGTTAGTCATTTATGGCTTTTAACTGCATATTACAATTAACTAAATGCACATTAAGCAAAGAAAACAGTTTATTTCATTTATGAATCATTGATGTATTGAATTATTCACATGGTCATTCATGTTTAGTTTTAATTTTTATTCATTCATTTAAAAATATTGAATATAATTAATTTGAGAATGTATTTATATTTAATTATTACTTTTACTAGCTGCTTGGCCCGGCGTTGCACGGGCTGTAATGTAGTGACGGCAGTTTGAGAAAACTACTCGCCGCCAAAGCGGCTCGCCTTTAAAGTAGCGAGGAAAGTTTCAACAAACTACTCGCCACCAAGGCGGCTCGCCTTTAAAGTAATGAGAAAAGCTGCCAAAATAGTTTACTCGCCGTCAAGGCGGCTCGCCTTTACAGTAACGAGGAAGGTTTCAATAAACGACTCGCCGCCAAGGCGGCTCGCCTTTAAAACACCAAGGAAAAGTTAAACTACTCTCCGCTAAAGCGACTCGCTAAAAAAAAAAAGCTTTCCTGCATCAAAGAATCAATCGAATTATTTGCACACGCTTCTTCAAAAAGAAAGACGATGTCAAGTAGCTCATACTTAGCACTCTCCCTAAATAACATATAAAATTCCTTACCAAAAACAGTTATTTCCAAACCGCTTTCTTCCTGTAAAATTAATTGCAAAACTCTAAACGAAAAAAGTTCTTTTAATGTTTGGATCGCGGCCAAAAAACAGTCCCTTCTGAAAACAGCAATTGCAATTTTATTTAAAAACACATTTTCAAAATGGTACCAGAGAAAAAATATGTCATTAATAATTATAATAAAAACAATTGTTAGAACTTTGTTATAACACGTATTCAAAATGACAATGGAAAAAAATAACACTCTTTCATTTAAAAAAAAAAAATCAGTTTAATTAACGTTTTAATTTAAAACCGCAACGAAAAGAAATAAATATCTTGGAATTTTAAATAGTTCAATAATTTAATTAACGTTTTAATTCAAAATGGCAACAGTAAGAAATAAATGTCTTGGAATTTTAAATAGTTCAATAATTTAATTAACGTTTTAAGTCAAAATGGCAACGGCAAGAAAAAAAAAATATTTGAATTTTAAATAGTTCAATAATTTAATTAACGTTTTAATTCAAAATGGCAACGGTAAGAAATAAAAGTCTTGGAATTTTAAATAGTTCAACCATTTAATTAACGCTTTAATTTAAGATGGCTACGGAAAGAAATAAAAGTTTCGGAATTTTAAATAGTTCAATAATTTCATTAACGTTTTAATTCAAAATGGCAACGGTAGGAAATAAAAGTCTTGGAATTTTAAATAGTTCAACCATTTAATTAACGCTTTAATTTAAAATAGGTATGGAAAGAAATAAAAGTCTTGGAATTTTAAATAGTTCAATAATTTAAATAACGCTTTAATTTAAAATGGCAACGGTAAGAAATAAAAGTCTTGGAATTTTAAATAGTTCAACCATTTAATTAACGCTTTAATTTTAGGTATGGAAAGAAATAAAAGTCTTGGAATTACAAATAGTTTAACCATTTAATTAACGCTTTAATTTAAAATAGGTACGGAAAGAAATAAAAGTCTTGGAATTTTAAATAGTTCAATAATTTAATAACGCTTTAATTTAAAATGGCAACGGAAAGAAATAAATGTCTTGGAATTTTAAAAGTTCAAAGAATTTAATTAACGTTTTAATTAATATCTATGCTAATTAACGTCGTACAATTACGCGGTTGGTCTTATTGTCTTCCTTAGAAAATTTCGAATCGAATGGTATTAGGTTTGATTCTTTACGCTCAGCGGTTTTTGAGGAGTTCAAGCTTCAGACGGACAGACAGACAGACAGACGCGGACAGATTTTAATAGTAGTAATTTAAATTTACTGAAAGAAACAAAAAATAATATGGCAATACAAGTTCTTTGATAAAATACACTTATGTGAAGTCATCTGAACTATTGCTCTTTTCACCACATTTCCCAGATAAGTACACACTATTGAAAAAATATATGAGCCTAATAAATTATTGTTTAATAGTTAGAAAACACACATTTAATATATGTTGAATTTTAAATTATTTAATTTAATTTACTTTCTATCAAAGGCTTTTTAAAGTAGCAGAATCCAAACAGTTGCAAGAATCGGAAGTTAAGTATTCGTAAATGGCTGTACTTCAAACGTAGTTACACATGTACAAGAACCATTAGACAAATAAGATGACAATATGATCATTACGTTGCTGCAATTTAGCAAGCTGAATTCCAGGAGTAATGCCACACAGTGAAAGTCAGTTTTTATAAGACTGTAAGTAAGACAACTTTTCATTGGTCCAGTGATTGTAGCTTGTACAGAATACATACTTTCTCACGAAGAAGAAATGTTCTTTGTCAGCCCATAATGTCAGTAGATAACAGTTGCTGACGTCTCTGAATGAGATGAGAAATCCAGGCAGAAAGTCTAAGACATATCGTAAGCACGTACGAGCACGTGCCTGAAGAAATAACGTTTAAATACAAAGTTTAAAGGCACAAAAAAGACTTCCGCTGTTTTTTTTTTATGTTTGTGTATAGAAAACGTTAATACATTTTCTTTTAAAAATGATGTTTGTCTATCATTTACAATTATAAATAGAATAGACATTTTGATGGTTAAATGGGTGCATTTATTTGAAAATCTAGATATCTACGAGGGCTGTTAGATAAGTAACCGGCCTTTTTCTCTCGAAAACCTGATAAATGTAAACTAAGCCAGCTTTCATGGGATAACCTTAAACATTTAAGTATTTGATTTTTTTAACTCAGTGTACGGCGTTAATAGCTGGCAAACAGCATTTGACCCATGTAGTGACTTCCGCTGTCTTTTGTCTTTTTCAATTTAAACAAAGTGACAAAACGACTAGATCAGCGCATTTACAACAAAGTGTATTTGAAACTGAATCACAGAAAAGTTGAAAGCAGTTGGAAGATACAGACGGCTTTTGGTGACAATTCTTCATCACATTTCTCGTACTTAATTCTGACTATTTTATTCGAAAAAAAAGTCTCCCGTGCTTCAACAGATATTTTACTCCCCTGATATGGCTTCATGTGACATCTATTTGCTCCACAAATTTATAAAAGGAATAGAAAGGAACGATGTTTCAAACAAGAGAGAACAGTATGACCGCAGCGACAGATTAGCTGAATATCTTTTAGAGAAGGGCCTTATAAGAATGCTTCTATCTGTAGCAGTACTGCTAGGACAATATGTGGAGTCTCAAGTAGGCTTACTCAAAACTGGATATGTTTCCAGTGATCCAGATTTGGCAGTTTTCTGTTCAGCCAAAGCTTGGATACTTTTCACAAACCGTGTACATAAGTTTTTTTTTTTTTTTTTTTTGGAAAATAAAGAAGTCGATATTACTTTGTCGTGAAAGTAAAAAGTTTATCTTAAAAACGACTACCCACTTGCTACTAATTTATTATGCTTATAATGATCATGTTTATACAGTAAAAATTCTCTTTTTTAATATTTGTGACTGATGGTTGTGTTTCTGTTAATATTCCATTTTATCTAATCACTCAACTTTTCTCTAGTCTGAAACTTATGTTAAAAAATAAACTTCATTGCGAGGAAAACTTTGGCATAATAAGGCTGCACTCTCATCTTGACTAAAAATGTAGTCATTAAACAATAAGGAGAGCTTCTGACAAGCGTTTATGAACACATGCATCTATTTTTCAGTTTTTCTCCTGTTTTTTCCTTCTGAAAGAGTTTATTAAATTACTTTAAAAAATAAAATTTCTACTATGAAAAGCGATTAAATAATGTTATAATTTTTAATATAGAAGCTAAATTAACAGTATCCCTAAATGTTGCTCTAGACAAAAGAAGCTTAAAGTTAAAGAAAAAATCAACAGAGAAGGTACAATCTTATCCCTTAAAAATATAAACTTTATCGAGCATGCTAAATAAAAATAGAGTTACTTAAGTTAAACGCTACGTGACTTTATCTTACAAATCTTTCCTCGAAAAGTAATTTCGTTACGCAATGATTTTGTTACGTAATGCTTACATTTGATGTAAGGAGAATATAACTCTCGATTCTAACTACTTACGAAGCAAAACTATCTGCAAGTAAGAAAAATAAAACTTGAGGTGAAAGTAATCTTCACTTCAGCTTTGAAACATAATTTTGAATGCTTATTTTCTGGAATGCAGCAAATTAACTTAAAATAATAATAGTTTTATGTCTTTTTTATGTCCTGTTCAACAGGCATAATATGCAGACAAAATAGTTTGTATTTTTATGTGTTGTAAATGCCCTCTTCTATCATTCGTCTAAACTTGCGTCTCATAAATATCAAAAATTAAGTTTTCTTTTTATTTTTTTTCACTTTAATAAGTTCATCTTAAAATAATTTCATATGTAGATAAATTGGGGAGTAGGGGGCGAGTATTAAGGGTTTGTAATTTCGGAATTGTTTCCGTAGAATGTGTTCCTTAATTTTCTAAATAGGAGTAAAAAATTGTGGGGTGAAGAGAAGATATTTTTTCAAAATTGTGGAAAAGAATTCTCGTCTTCAGTAAATGCGCTGGTATAGGTAGGGGGAAAATAGACATGATATTATACTTAACAATTGCTGAATCACATTACTGAAAAAACGAAATGCTGCAATCTCTTTTTTACAAGTTTAGGACACTCATTTTTCATTTTTTTCTCTTTTGAATACGTCAGACAAATGTTCCTATATTGTTACCAAATGTATTAAAAATAGTCGCAACAAGAGGAACTTTACCATTGTTTTTTTTTCTCTGGTAATACATTTTGCCTATTGCTTAACCAAACACCGTAAAATATTAAGGCCAAAATTATCTTTTGCTTTCATTGGCAGTTCCTAAAACTCTTATTATCATCCTGGTATTATTTTAACATAATTGCGTTAAATAATAGGAGTTTAAAATTAAAGTACTCAAATGACTCCTATAACATAAAACATTACTTATTGGTAAGTTTAAACGTGAATCTGTGAATTAAAATAAATACAATTTTCAAAGCTTCTTTGAATCAATATAGAATTTATTTATTTTGCTTAAAGTCTGACCACAAAACAATAATAAATAAATAAATAACTTAAAAATCTCACGGTGATTTTCATTCCTTTATTTTACCCTCTTCATAATTTTAATTGGTAGGAAATCCTGCAGAACATGTCTATTTGAACATGTCTTCCGTTCTACAATGGTTTAATTTCATCGACATAACAAAAGTCTACATAACAAAATAAATACTGCTGAGACTTTGACTAAAATAAAAATTTAAAAAGTGGTTTCTGATTCTTATAATTGATGATCAGGATTTTTATTCATTTTTATCCGCTTTTCTTTTCTATCCATTTCGTAACTCACTCTTATTCAAATGGAAATCAAATAACTTTCTTTTTTCTGCTTTTAGTCAGTTTAGTTTTACATTCAGCTACAGAAATCCAATGCAGCCATTATTAAAAAGCAAATACATCTCCAACTTCATTATTCGCCTGAAAATAAGCTTCCTATTTTCCTATTTTTGGAACTCTTTTGATGATCTACTCAGCCACTGCGCTTTTATCCACTTTATAATTTCACTTCCATCAAATAGCAAGCCACATTTCCGAGCGAAGCACCCAAAGCAAACCGGGGGAAGACTCTCAAAAACCATCATCCCTAATTTCAGACTCCCACAAAAGTGGGGAAGTGGTATTTCCAAGAGTCGTTTCTCATGTTTGCTCAGCACTTCAGAAAATATGTAACTCGCAGATTCCGAACCTTGATAAGCTATCTTACCTTACATCAGCATTTCGTCGATAGTTTCTGTATCAGGGTTTATCCAAGAAGTGCCTTTCAGTGAAGAGCAGCATTTCTGACACAGCTGTTGTAACTAGAATGGAGTAGGGAGTTTGAAATGAAACTTTAAAGTTATAAAAAATACGGAATTTGATTTAAATCATCTTAAAATTACCTATTCTTGAACGTTTATATATTTATATATGTACGTATGTGGTAAATGAAAGTTAAAAAAAAAAAGTTTTTTTTAATTAAATATATATTTAAACGAAAAAAAAAAGTTCTGAGGTTTCTGACTTCTAATTGTTTTTGAAAGTTGCTCAATCGCACGTTAAACAACGCAAGGAATAAAGCCAGTTGTATATTTTAAATGTTTACTTCGTTAAATTGGACTAAAGTTTGACAGAAATAGCAAAACCATTTTAACTTCACCAATAGTGTAAAATCAACATTTTTTGTCTACTCGAGGCTTTCTGTCTGAATTCCCGATGGAAAAAAACGTAGCACTAATTTTTCTAGGGCTAAACTGTCTTAGCATGGCATAAAGTATAATGCGAAATGGTTTTCTGTTTTAAAAGCGGACACAGTGTTTTTTTTTTTTTTTTTTGCTTATTTGTTTACGCAGTTGCATTTTGTAGACTGTGATACTTATCCGCAGCTTCATCACTCGACCAATTTGTGCACTAGTCTTACAACAATTTCTGCAGTTGCATTTCGTAGACTGTGATACTTATCCGCAGTGTCACCACTCAACCAATTTATCCATAACCCTTGCAACAATGTCGAAAAAAAGGTTATGGTTTTTTTTTTTCATAATTTTCCCAACAGAACCAATAAATGGCAGTAAAAACGTGTTCCAGTTCTATTAATAAGGTGGCAAACAGGCTTCTTAAGCTAGGATGAGCTAGGTAAAAGTGAGAAAATGAAGCAAAGGGATATTTTGATAAGCACCCACTGTTGCTTTTTCAATTTGGATATTCATGTAATTCTTTTTTTGAAGACGTTGAGATTAGGGAAAACATTTTTATCTTAGGTTTAGATCTTGGCACCAAATGATATATTTGCCAACTATTTACTTATACTTATTGCATATGTACTGGAAAGCTACTGGTAAACTGTCCTCGAGAATTGTTACTGACTACAAGAACTATTAACACTTTTAGTATAAACTTGTAGTAAATCAGCCAAGAAATTTATCTACCAAGAAATGTAAGAATAAAGTCTAAACTTTAACCCATTAACGCCTGACATTTTTTTCCAAAGATATTTTGTATACTGGTTACAAACAATGTTTAATGGACAGGAAAAATTGTAAAAAATATTTTTTTTTTGTTAAGGAAAGAAAAATCGTCCCTTAAAAGTTATGATAGACCCCAGAGGGTACATACTTTTTTTTATTATTTTTTTTCTACCTACGATATAATATTTAAAAAGACATTTTATAAGAAGAAATAAAATCAGCAATTAACATAAACTGGGAAGCTGGGAATAACTTTGAAAACTTAGCTTTTTTTCTTGAGATTGTGAACGATGTGATTTTTGATAAAAATCATATTAAAACTGCTACAGAAGACACTTGACAATGATAATGTGCTGCAATCTGTTAATAACGAATTGAAACAATACCAAGGTACTAGTTGAATACTGTTATTTGGTTAAAATGTTCATTTTGGGCAAATTTAGACCCTTTTTTGGACCGCCCCTAAAAAGGGACATTAGGCATTAATGGGTTAAGTGATAAGTAGGTATTTTCGGTATTAACATAGGTAAGGGCTGCGAGTAGGCCTAACACAGCTCGTCATCTTCAGATTGGCAAAAAATCAAATTTTTTAACATAATAAAAAATTAAGTAATTAAAGAGAAAGAGTTAAAAAAAGAAAAAAAAAACAAATCTACAAAGTTACTCATTTTTTCTAAAAAAGCGATATATTTATGTTTTCGTTCTTTAGTTGAGAATAATTTTATATAATTCTGCATATATATTCTAGTGCTTAAGATACGTTCGATGTCGACATTCTTCCGTTCGCACAACCATTTACACTTAAAAAATCCAATTTAACGGCTCCAAGGGTGACAACAACATTTGCATTGTACGAGATAGAGCTGCAAAAGAATTGCTGTCCTCATGATTACGCCAGTGGTATAAGAAACGGCATAGCATGGAGACGTTGAAGAAGAGGGTGGAATCCTGTTTTGGCCAAACACAAAGCGTCATTGCGAAGCTTCCATCATACACCGGTTTCAACAAAGGAAAATCAATTTGTAAAATAAATAGTGAGCGAAGTGTTTGGAAAACATTCAAGATTTGGATCTAAAAGGAAATCCTATTACGTTACAAATTTTGCAAATCAAGTCAGGCTAATATCGTTGCGAGTCAACTTTTGAGATGCAAGAGGTTCTACTCCTTTTATTTGTCATGGACGGACTCAAAAATGTAAATATCAACAGAACGAAAAAAAATACGTAATAAGAAATGTTCTGTTGGCGTCTGTTGAATTTATTTAGATCTAAAATATTCGTGCAGCGAAAACATCGAGGGGATTTCTTTGCTTTCATAGGTCACGTTGCAATGCAGAAAAGTAAAACGCTAAAATGTAAAGAAGGATAAATCTCTGCCCGTTAAAATGTGTACATTTTTATTAAATTTATACAAGAAAAAAAACCTATGGGATGTACATCTTCATTTAAAGTGCTACTTACTTTTATTAGAGCACAAAAGACGTAATGTGTTTCACATGAAATCACACTTGATATCTTAGTTATTCTTAATAATGTTAATTACTTAGAAAAATATTGAATAATAAGCAAAATTATAAGAGGTGAACGTTATTTTCCTAATTAAAAGTCCATCTCAGTAGATTAAAAGTTGTTAAATATACACTGTTAAAAATATTCAAAATAAATTGTATGATTTCGGTTAAGAAAAAGTTTATAAAATGAATTTAAAATTTGTGTTAAATTCAAATCAGCTTCGTTTCAGAAAATGTTAATTTTTGCAGTAATGTCGAAGATAATCATTGAACGTCCGGAAATGAAAGGTTGTGTCAATGTATTTAATAGAAATAGGGTAATCAGTCTTGGTTTGCTTACTTTTTATAGTTAAATTCAACTCGTGTACATAATCATTTACGTCAAATATAATCCAGAGGTAAAATAATACTGCAGACACATAATTGAAACCTATTATATCTGCTAAATCCATAGAATTATCTCAAAGTGTATGTTACTAAAACCTAGAGCACGTTTTTCTCTGTCCGATTCATTGCCCTCTGATTTCATCAGAGGAGAGAAATGAATCTGTTTAATGAATGGTATTGTTTTAAAGACCACCAAATACGCGTTAAAGTTTAGGTCATGGTATAGATGAAAGAAAAACGTAATACGAAGGTTTTTTTTTTCTTTTTTTCGCAATAGAACAAATGATGTGACAAGCACTTTATCCAAAGTTACTTAACTTGCCTAAACCAAACTCGATGTAGAAGTTAGGGATGTAGTTTTATATTCACTTAAATGTATGATTCGTGTTTTTTCGCAGTACGATGAATACTTTCTTGCAACAAACTAAAAAAGACTTCCAATTAGATAAGATATTAATAGAGTCACATCCACTTCTGCGATGAGACTTGTTTTGCTGTTAGTGCTGATAATAAACTATATCTCTCTGGAATAATAGTGGAATCCAGAAGAATTATTCATTCGTGGAGCGCTGGTCTGTTGTGGTACCTTTATTTAGGATCATACTGACATCAACACCATAAGAAACGGAACTCAGACTGCTCAATGGAATGCATATGAGATTCCTATGCGTTTTGTAATTCCATATGCTGTAGTGATGAAATGATACTTTTGTTTTAATGGATGAGGACTACAGATTATAAATTGCCATATTAGTTTCGACAGGATTTTCGCAACTCCCCATTAGATTGTATTTGATTTACTCGTATTTCAGCCAGACAATTTCCTGTTTGAGTATGGTCTCTTAAAATACACAACTGAACGAACTTATACTTCAAAATATATCAACATTATAGTTACATTCATATTTCAATGAAATAAGTATATACATGTAAAAACATGATACAGGCAAGAACTGAACGCATATTTTTTATTCAAAAAGAAATATTACCTAGACACTGCCAAAGGACTTTTTTTTCGATTTTTAATCTTCGGGTCATTTTTTCATACAATTTTTTTTTTTTATTTTTAGATATAGTATCTGCTTCTCTCAGGGCCTCTCACTGTGCGTATTTTGCGTTTAAACTTGAATATAAGCCGGTTGGAAACTCCTGGAGGCAAAAACAGAAGGACAACATAGAAAAACGCCAGACAAAGTCCTTTGACGTCGACATACAGTTGTGAAGTGTATCATGCTGTTCTATCCAAGAAAGTAAAACCAATTTGTAAGTTAAATATTTTACCGAGTGCTTAGCAAACAGCTTTCTAGAAAGTTTCTTCACCAATGGTATATGAGGGAGTGACATCCGATAAAGAGTTATCTTCGGAGTCTTGGACGCCGGGGAGGACTTATTATTCCCCAGAAATCTCCTCGAAGGCATTCCTTTGTGATGTAAAAAGAGAGGATCTTTCCTTTGTGGGTCGCACTTCTTTGTGTCAAGAAGACGAGTGGAATGGGATACTCGATAGGAAGAAAATAGTGTAATGTTGGATTTCATCCACAAAATGTTAATCTAAGGCTGAGTGGCGATTGACTTCAAAGAACATGCGTTGGGGAGACAATGGGAGAAAATATAATGTATCGTATGGTTATTTGATGTCATTAGGGAAGTAAATTACGCAAGTAAATATGCTGACAGATAATCAAAAGGTGTTTTTTAACTACATTTATTAAAATCAATAATTACTGGAATGGTTTAAACTTTTAAAGTAAGTTTAATTCCATGAATTTACAAATCTCCCAACTATTCTACAAAAAAAAAATGGAAGAAAGATAAAAGAAAGAGAAATAGAAGAACATTTGGTAATTTTAAACTGATAATTTGTTGTAGGCAAAAAATTTTATGTTCAAAAGAGACTTAAGGGAAGTTAATGGTTTTTATCGTAGTATATTTCATTTGTCCTGTGCAAGCATTTGATCTATTTAGGGTTAAAAGCCAAGTATACACTAATGATCTCATAATTTCTTAATTGAAGGGTTAGGGGGATAAAAGAACTATGTTACATTTTCTGAAAATACAATATGGATACATCTCAGTAATGGATACAGGTAAGTAAATAAAACTTGATACTTAAAAAAATAGAAGTCATTAGACTAATTTCATACGCTAACTTAACAACAAAATCAGAAAAAGAAAAGATGCAACAATAAAACTTTGAACCTAAACTACTCTAAATATTTGCTTTGTTACATAACCTATTCATTTCCCAAGCCGTTCCATTCACAAAAATGCAGATTTTAAGAATTTAAAAATAATAATATTAAGTAATTAAAAAACCTACTATATTCCGCTAAAAATATAAAATCTTAAACTGAAATATCTTGCAGAAAATAACGGCAATTGTACATTACTTGCTGAAATTCATCTCTGCCTAAAAACATTTGAAGCGTATATTATAAGGGTTAATTTCGAACGATGCGGAAGCTTAAGACTAACACGAAAGCCACTGAATGAGTGGAAAAGTAATTCTAAAACTTAACAAAGTTTTCCTAATAGCGGATTATTTTTACACTAATGGCGTAATCCTTGTTGGGAATAAATATTCGTAAAACATGAAAGAGAGTAAACATGAATTTGCCAATAACTACTTTAGCTTAGTGAAATTAAAAGTAAGAAAGAAAGGATTTTAAGACACTAATGATCTTAAAATAAAATCCGAATCAACCAAATGAGATATTATTAAATGCAGATATCTTTAGGAAAATAATTTTAATATTCATTAATTAATTGATGTAATCTTAGAATTTTTCAGTACTCTAAAGGAGAATTGTGCCATGTGTGCAATGTATTTAGAATAATTACGTATTTATCTAAAACCGTTTTGATGTTCTTTTATCTTTGCAGAAAAAAATTTAATAAAATAAGCATGTGAAACGAAAAATTCTTCATGCATAAAATGATATTATTCTTTTCGTTAATACAGCTTAAATCTTAATAATAATAGAACATCAGTCAATACTGTTCAATCATATTGCAAAACAGAATTTTTCAAAATTTTACGATTATTTTTCAAAAGAAGGATTAAGTAACCAGATTATAATAAAAAACTTACTTTAACTGTATTTTTACAACTATTAATAACTCAAAACAATAAAAATTCCTCATTTACAAAATTCTTCAAAGAAATCCGAGGGAAAAAGAAGCACCAGTTGTTTGCACAGCTTTCTAGAAATTGTACATAAGCTCAATTTCATAAACGCATAAGCACTTTTATATCAGTACTTTATTGAGGAATCCGGGCACCATAAAGATTTATTCAGGAAATACATCCTATCTGCCAAGGAATACAAGTTCGAGATTCTTATCTCTCCATACATGTGAATTTCTTTCTTTCTTTCTCTGCCCTAGGATCTATCTGCTGGACGACTTTGTTCCGAATATTTCATTGAGATATGATAGAAATGCGGGAAAAGAGAAAAACATTGGCTTAGAGGAGAAATATTAAAATGCCTTTGTCAGATACAGCACATTTATCGTCTTAGTATTCGTATGTCTAATATAAAACAGCTAGCTGCTATATGTAATATTAGATATATATGTGTGTGTTTACATAAGTTGTTATTAGTCATCAGAAAATAAATATGGAAATTGGAACTTATGCGTCTTGCTGATAAAATTTAAATTTATGAAGGAAGTAACGCACTTTTCAACAAAATCAAACTACTAACAAAAAATTAGAAGGTATAGACGTAATTATTTTTTCACTACGAAATATAATGGACGAGAATTCAGATTCGTAATGAAACAAAGTCGCTAAATGATCGCGTAATGAAATTTCGCCGCTAATATAAGACATTCCAAAGAAATACAAAATGCTTTTGCGTGCCACCTTGTCTAGTGTTCAGAGAAGTCTGACCCAGATGGCGTGGTCCCGGATTCGAATCCCAGTTAGGGCATGGATGTACTTTCTCTCTGCTGTCCTTGTCCTTTCTTTGTGTGAATGTGTTGCTGTACTGTAATTGGATGCCTATGTATGGATGTATGCACTGTGGAAGTCAGACACCAAAACTACGGCACAGTTGGAAAAGTGAAGCAGCGCACTCCAGATTACCAGCTTAGCTTGCACAAGACAACAACAACAACAACACAAAATGTTTTTTACGTTAAATAAAGTTCGTGCTATATACACGTTATTTATTTTTGAATATGATATTTTATCAATACATATCAATGATTTATATTAAAACATTTATCAGAGAGAGGCTGGAGAGCCACTTCAGCAATGGCTCTCCCAAAAATTTCTCGATGCCTCTTCTAATGAGGAATTTGGCTCTTTAGATTTAAAGTATGTTGACCTATGCCCTAGGATCGGAAGACTTCTATAACTGACCCACCAAAGACTAGATGCTCATTTGTTTCCGCCTTCACGATATGGTAGAATGTATGTACTATTGTGCAAAATTTCTCTACCGTGTCAAAATTTAAATTACTACATTATCCCGGTAAGACAAAACAAGTAAACATCAGAAATTTCGCTCTGGCATAGCAGTTTTGTTTCTTTCTCTTTTTAGAGATATTATTCTCATCTTGCCATCTTCTCAACTCAACTTACATCACTGACACCACTGCTATTAGTGCACTTACCTTTTTTCTCCTTTTTTTTTTTTTACTTTACCACAAATTGCCAGTTTGACCTATACAGAGTCGAATCACGGATACATCCTTTACCATCTAATGCCACTGTTAGGTGAATGCCCATTCAATGTTATGAGTATTCTTGCATTCAAATGTTATTTGGTCATATCTTTCACTGTTTATATCCCTATTGGGAGAAGCAATTCACTCCCCCCTTTCTATGAAGCATTCCAGCCATCTTAGTATTGAGTAGAATTGGGCTACGCTTTTCCGTAATGATAGGCTATTACTTAAGCTGATCTGCCATCGTGTCTTCAATCGTAAATCAGACGCCCCAAACAAACCCGTTGTTTGGTTTCAATGGGAAGAGGTAAGCATATCATTTCAAATAGTATGAATTACAATCTTTACAATATTAGGACAGGCAAGTTGAAATATATTATGCCTAACGTAATATTAGTATAGTATTATGTATTCTTATACTTCGCATGAGAACAATTGCCAAGAAAGGTACGTTATTAATAAATGATGCATACAAAGATACTGAAATATTTATTCTCAATCCAAAGCAAATATTATTATTTATGTCACTCTTAAAAAAATGCAATAGATATTGCAAAGCATTTAGAGAAATAGCGAAAGCTACTAGAAGAAGTGTTAAGTATATAAGTTGTTATTTACGAAAAGCAAATATCCACAATGATGGGTGAGAGCATGCAACATAGACAAAATAGGCTAGAATTCTTTCTTTTCTGATCTATTTCCATTTATTAATGATTTCAATATTAATTTTAGTTCTTACTGAAAATTTCAAACAACATGTCATAAACGTACAATGGTTATTACAGAACGTGTTTTCTCTGCATTAAAACAATTTTATAGTTTCACTGTTGTCCATTGATTAACTTTTTATTTGTGTATTTATACACTTTGGATGTTACTAGTTATTCATCACAAATGTACAGCAGAAAAAAAAGGGGAATAATTGGTCCCATAAATTAAAAGTACTTAAGAAAAAGCAGTTAAATTAAATGATTTATTTATTAATTTATTTTTTTTTTAATTTAACACAGAATCAAAAATTATATTCCAAATAGTGTGAAAAACAAAATCTTTGCGATGAGTGTTGTACAATTTTACTAATAAGATGATCAATTTGTCAATGAAAACATGGGGGGTGCCATTTGAAAACTTTGATTTTATCTCACTATACCAATACACTGCAAAAATGAACTGTTGCTTTTACAGTATAATACTGGCAACGGAGGTTCCAATTTAAAACTGTAAAATGCACATTAAAAAACTGAAACTGGCAATTTTATAGTTTCTTAGTGTAAAGTTAGCATTTTTACAGTTAATTTCCGTAAATTTTAGCTGAATTATACTGTAAAAATAATAGAGTATAATACTGGCAGCGAAGGTTTCAGTTTAAAATTATAAAATACACGGTAATAAACTGTAAAACTAGCAACTAGACAGTTTATTCCTGTAAAATTAACAATTTTACAGTTTATTATTGTAAAATTTGCAACTTTTACAGTTTATTACTGTAAATGTAGCTACACTAGGTGGCCAAAAGTATCCGGACACTTTCGAAAATTCACATTTTTACATATAGCTCGAAAAATAAGTGATCAATTGTTCTTTAACTTTAGTCATACAAAATATAGGCTTGACCGAACATTTCCAAGTTGAAATTAAATTACCCTTGCATTTGGGGGACGACAAGAAGGAGGGTTGAAAGTAAAACCGCTTTTTGACCATAACTCTTTCAAAATAGCTCGGAATAAGCTATAAATTTCAGTAATTAATTAGCATACTATGTATAATTACTGTACAAATTTTTATGAACGTACCACTCTCTCCACAAATAGTGTGGTGACAATTGAGCATTTTCTTCAATGTTAAATTGTATACAGTTTGAAAATTTATATTCGGCATAGAAGTCACATTTCGCCTATTCGGCCAAAAAGACCTTATACGTAGGTGGCCAAAAGTATCCGGACACCGCCTAAAACTTTGGTTTTGAACGATGACGCAATAACCTTTAATTTAACAAGAAGTTCTGTCAAGAACTAAACGAGCCTACTTTCCCGTACATCGACATCGGCATTCTAGCATCTGATCATTATTCTCTTGATTATCTAAGACTAAAAATTATGTCAAACATACCTTTTTAGCACTTGAAGCTGATTTCTAAAAGCAAAATATACCCCTCTCATCAGATGAAATAGACACATAAATAGTAAATAAATGAATAAATAAAGCTTTGTCGCACCTTTTAAAGAATGTAACTGTTACAGTTCTTCCGTAGAAAAATTCCTCAATTGTTTTCAAAAAAAAATTAAAAGTACAAAGTACATCAAAACACATTTTATCAAAGAAAGAAAAAAATAAAGAAAAAAAAAGAAAAAAAAAACTCGTCCGTTGATAAAATGTCTCGAATTTCACTTTTAATCCGTTGCCAGTTGTTAAATATAAATAAAGAATAAAATGCTCTCGTGAATGAAACATTTTTGTTACAAAAAAAATCGTCTGCCAAAAATAATAATAATAATAATAATAATAAATTCAATAAAACAAATGAATAAATAAACAAAAAATCGTCTGCACAGACAGTCATTTTTTTTTCAGACTGTTTACTCAAAAGTTATTAGGGGTGACAGCTTGCTTGAGCGGTTCAAAGTTGAACGAAAAATTGTTCAAATCAGAAATGTAAATACGGGAATGAAGTCTCCTTGATAAGATCTTTCGAACAAAAAAAAGTTTGTTCAAATCGGACTGTTCACTCAAAAGTTAGCATCGCGGGACAGGTTGTTTGAACGGCTCAAAGTTGAACCAAAAACTGTTCAAATCAAAAAATCAAATATGGGAATGAGCTGTACTCGCCGAGATCTTTCCAACAAAAAAAAGTTTGTCCAAATCGGAATGTTCATTCAAAAGTTATTAGGGGGGACAGACAGACAGACAGACAGACAGACAGACCGACCGACGCACAAATTCCCTATCTCAATACCCTACTTTCAAATTTTTAATTTTTCGATATTTATTTCATTTTTTTGTTTCTTTTTGACTTTTTTTTTTACTTGGCGATATTTTTTGAACTTGGCGATATTTTTTGGACTTGGCGATATTTTTTGGACTTGGCGACATTTTTTAGATGCATTAAGCCAATTTTAATGCTTTTTTCGTCTCTTTTATTTTTAACGGGAAAGTAGGCTAAAAATAGCTCTTTGTGGACAGACCCTCACTTTTTATGTATTGTCTGCGAATGAATGAAATACAGCTCACTAGATCGCTGATATCTTTTTCAATTTTCATGATATTCAACTGGAACTTTTTTCATAAGATGAAGTATAAATCAGAGTACAATATTTTTGTAGTTATAAATTTCTGTCGTTCGCGCATGCGCCGTGAAAAAATAGTTCCTTTTAACGTTCATATCTCATCGGATTTTTAATATTTTTATTTACCGTTTTAGTATGTTCTTTCTCTTGTATTTTGTCATTTTTCCTAAAGTTTTGATAAGGTTTGATCAAAAACTCTGCGTGTTATGAGCAAAACCCCTTCAAATAAAATTGCCATTTTTTAAAAAATGTTTCATATCTTCGGAAGTAAGAGTGGTACGTTCATAAAAATTTGTACAGTCATTATACATAGTATGCCAATTAATTCCTGAAATTTATAGCTTATTCCGAGCTATTTTCAAACAGTTATGGTCAAAAAGCGGTTTTACTTTCAACCCCCCTTCTTGTCGAACCCCAAATGCAAGGGTAATTCAATTTCAACTTGGAAATGTTCGGTGAAGCCTATATTTTGTATGACTAAAGTTAAAGAACAATTGATCACTTATTTCTCGAGCTATATGTAAAAATGTGAATTTTTGAAAGTGTCCGGATACTTTTGGCCACCTAGTGTATATTATACTGTAAAAAAATTTTTACAGTGTAACCGTGAGTACTGAGTTGTTTAAAATCAATGCTTTATTCAGTGCATATATTTAAACAATCTTGTGAGAAATTTTGGTTTGATTAATTTTATTAGCAGATAGATTGCTAGAGCTTCAGGTATAGAAGAAGTGTTTTTTGAGCCACCTTGTATTATGTAACAATTCTAAAAGTATTTTTATAAACTTCAGCCTGATGTCAATGTAAAATTAACTTTCTGAGAAATTTATTATTTTAAATAATGCTAATGTCAAAAAAAAAAAAACATTTTTTCCATAAACAATAGAAGTTTCAACATTTGCACCCTCATGCAAAGTCTCTTGTAAAGAATGGTAAATATGTAAGTAAAAAAAAGGGTACAGTAAAAACTAATGTTCAATAGATACCGCAGTTGTCAGTCGAAAACTACTAGTTCCATCTTAGGTTTTCATTATTTTGCAATTTTACTACAAAACAACAAATATTTTTCCAGAAACCGTCCTGTGTTCTACAAGTAATAAGATATTTACAACTTTTTCAAAAGTTCCTTACTTTTTTTACTACAGTAAGGAGATCTAATAAAAATCTTCAAAATAATAAACTTATTCTTTTTTAGAAGATTTCGGTATTTGGGTAAATATTTCAACTAAAATGTTGATTATTTATTTTTGAAAGAGTAAAATATTTATGTCTTAAAAATGATGCAAAAATATAAAAAAAAGAATCATGTTTTTAAAACCTATAATGTCTTAATATAATAAAAAATAAAATGTCTAAACACCACATACAATACTTAAGAGTTTTAATCATTTTACTCTAGACAGTATTATTTAAGAGATATTCTAGTGAACATTCCTCTTCTTTTTAACTTAAGATTTACGAACTAAAAAAGTAGAATTAGAGCAAATGGTTAAATATTATAGTTCGCTACTTGGAGGCTTAAGATTACAAGACTTTATATAAGTTGTAGCTTATTATGCAAAACTATCATGTAGTATTACACATAATTGCTTTACATGTAATTAAAAATAATAATAAAGTAAAAGTATTATTTTAATTATTTCTCCTTCTCTTAAAACAATATTTGGTTCCAAAACCTCTGAAGAAATGTATATCGCATTTCATTTTAGTTCGTCTTGCCAAAAAGCTTTTCCATAAGACCTGAAACGTCATTTAAAGCCAACTTAAAATGATTGAACGCCAAGGATACATTTCCACATAAATTACTCCGACCATATAATGCCTCTCTTTCCACAAGCAAAGACAATAAATTCAAATCAAAATGTCGCGCATACTTACCGGCAACCGAAATAAAAATCAAGAGCCATCCCCCAATACGGGTGAACTTAAGAAAAACTTTCCAGCACCCCCGCCTAACCCCAGAGTCCTTATTTACATAAGGCCTTATATCCGTATATCTCCCAGTTTCTGTATCTGACGCAATAAATAGAAGAAAAAGCACATTTATGAAAACAATATGAGAGAGTGCGCGCAAGGCGTAGATTAAAGTAAAATTCGAATGGCAGAAACGAAATAAATTCTCCTACCAAAACCCGGAATATAAAATAAAAAATCATTTTATTTACTTAGCGGAAGTTTCCCAAGTCCTTCCGACCCCCTTTTCCTTGATTACTTTTTCGGTACCCTCAGAGGAAGAAGAAGGCCATCTTCGGAATGGTTTCGAACCATGGGTATTATTCATGGTGACTTTCAGAATACGGAGGGGCCGCCTGGCTATTAAAGGTATCCAGATGGTTTCTTTGTGTAAATGAAGCTACTCCTTTTTTGAAGAATAGCGCCAGGCTATATTGGCTTTTCGTACGGGGCTCTCCTCTCTCTACCAGAGCAAAAGAAATGAAAACTCCGACGCTGTATTAAAGAGGTAGCTTCCTGGGCCCCGGAATTTAGTGTAAAAAATGAATCTGCAGTGATGTATGGGTTGGTGAATGCATAAACAAGTTGACGCGACATTTGTGTATTACCCAAGTGATTTAAAGCCAAGAGAGGTGTCAGGCCGTTGATGAATTGGATTTTCATTCTTTGTCATAAAATTGAATACATTAGCGCTTTTTCACGAAATTGGATAGTTTGTAACTTGTTTTCTACGTTACATCCCTCAGAGGTGCAGTGAAATAAACTATTTGCGTTTCAGCAAATATTTTGTACACAAAAGATACATTGTGTAAAACATTTCCTTATTTTTAAGGGAAAATGATATTATTTTTACATTAGAGGCGTTTTTTTTTTTTTTTTTTTTTTTTTTTTTTGCTCAATACTTACTGACAGCATTGGGTTTAATCAAGAAATAATTGAATAAAACTAAAAAAATATTCTCTAAAAAGAGTGTCAATGAGTTAAAAATTTAAACTAAAGAAGTTATGCTTATGTAAATGGCCTTATGTTTTAATTAGATTCGTAACAATTTACTTATAGTTAATAGTATGGAGTTGTGAGGAAAGAAGCACTATTGTTTAATTTGCTCATCTGATCTGTTGAAGTTTTCACCCTTAAAATAATTTGGTGTGAAGGTTTTACAGTAAGTTTGCAACCCATTCATGTCATATTTTTACGTTTTCCAAACAAAGTCTGCGTAAAACGATTCATTTTTAGGTTTTTACTGTGTGAATATAATGTTTAAATTTTTAAACCTAAATTTTACTAAATATATCAAATGACCGCTATTAATAAAATGAATAAACTATAGGTGAATTTGTATAATTCATTTTAGAACACTTTTACTCAAAAGTTTTAAAACCTTAAACATGAAATACTTTGTTACTTTTTAAAAAATAATTCATATGTTTTACCTTTACCGCTCTTTTGTATTATTCCTACATTTTGCGGCAACGATACAAAAAACCCAATCTTAGTTTTATCATTGCTTAAAGTGATTTCTTAGTAGCTGACAGTTGAAAACACCAAGAGATATCATTTATTTTATTCTCTGGCAGTACAATTACAACAAAATTAACTCTTAATCTTCCTCAACTATAATTATTCAATGTGAAATCACATTTGGTTTCTGTATATTATTTCAACAAAACTGACTCCACTACATTACTTATTTGAAACTATGTTTTAATCTTGAATAAACGTTAAGGCTCTATAGTGTTTTACAGTTATTATTTTCACCATATTACAATAATGGTCAGAAGAACCCACTCTTAATTGTGTCATTGCTCAAAGTGATTTTTATGTAACTGACAATTGAAAGCACCAGCAGTTGTCTCTAATTTCTCCCTCTGCCAACACCAATCAATGAAAACGCATGCTGTATCTTGCTCAACTCTAATATTTCAGTGAGAAGTAACATTTGGCTTCTGCATATTATTTCAAGAGAACTGATTCCACTACATTACTGATTCAAAAATATGTTTTAATCTTAAACGAGCTCTCCGATTTATTATTTTAATCACATTATAGAAATCCCCTGGACGGCTCACTAATTATTTCGACATTGCTTAAAATTATATTTTAAATAGATTACAATTGAAAGTACCAGAAGTTGTCATTACTTCGCCCTCTATCAAAGTCAATCAAAAATATGCATACTCCATATTCTTGCAAAGTAACATTTGATTTTTAAGTATCTGACAACTAGAAGCAACAGCAGTTATCACTTATTTCCCTTTCTTTTAGTAGCAATCGAACAAAAAGCAAGCTCCATCTCCCTTAACTCTAATATTTCAGTACGAAGTAACATTCCGGTCCTGTATATTATTTCGAGATATAAACTACTCCACTTCATTATTATTAAAAGGTATGTTTTGATCTTGAACGAACTCTACATTCTCCAGTGCATTACTTTCATCATATTACAACAATCATCTGAGCAGTACACTAATTATTTTGCCGTTGCTTAAAGTGACTTTTAAGTAGTTGACAGTTGAAAGCACCAGCAGTTGCCATTTATTCTGCCTCTGCCAACACCAATCAATGAAAATGTACTCTCTAACTTCCGCAACTCTAACATTTCAATGCGAAGTAGCATTTGGTTTCTGCATATTATTTCAAGAAAACCAACTCCACTGCATTACCTAATCGAAACTATGTTTTAATCTTGGAGAAATTCCACTCCCCTCCGAGGAATTCTATTCCAGAGGAAAGAACTAAGAGCTGTTTGTCAACAAACTAAATTTTCACTCTACTAAGTAGCAGTGTGACGTTCCTTGAGCCGTCAATGGATCCTTCTTTTCCGGTGAACAGGGATCTGCTTTCCGATTAATGAGTGAATCCAAGACAGGTCTTCCTCCTTAATGCAAAGAGAGAGGGATAGAGACTGGGGAGCTTTCCTCTTCCAATTTCGGTCGTCCTTTGGCGATACAAGCTCTCGCAAAGTCAGTTTGACACAGGATGAGGAATCTATTGGGAGAAGTAGGAAGAAAGAAATATCTTAAAAGTCATTTCGACCGAACAAAAGTTATTTCGTTAATTTACCTGCAAGGGTATAACAATGGAATATCACTTCAGCGATATTATAAAAAAAGACATAGATGTCAAAGTTTAATTACAAAACCACATTTCTAATAAGCTATCTAGCACGAAGCTTTGTAAATAATCTTTATAATCATTTTTAAAAGATATTTCTAACAGAACATTAATCAAGTTTAGGCTTTCTGAAACAAGACAGAAAAATCTGGTATGGACCCCACACTACTTTCTTTTACGTGTAAATTTCTTAGTAGATGCCTTAAGTGTTAAAATAGTGCTTGGAGTGAGTAAGATAACAACTCAAACATTTACACCCCTACTTTGCCACGAAACAATGCAAAAAGTGTTTTACAATGATTAATTTTCTAAATATCGCCTATTTTAACATCATTCAGTGGATTGTTCGCAAAATATCGCCAATAGCACCAAATTAAACCCAAATTAAAAAAAAAATCGCCAAATTTGTCGCCAACTTGGTGACAATAGGCGACCAAAAGCTAGGCGATATATCGCTAAGTGGTCGCGAAAATTCATATCACTTAAGTCTACATTGAATTTAACATTGATTTACCCCCCCCCCTCCCCCTCCAAAAGGTAAAACACCCCCTTGGGAACATTCGATTGCAACCAAAAGAGGAGATGCATAACTAGACCCTCCTCAGAGCCTACATACCAAACTAGAAGATTCTACGGCATATAGTTTTTGAGTTATGTGACAGTGACATACATTCATACGCACAGCATACGTCACGAGAAAACTCGTCGTATTTAAATCGCGGGTGGTTGAAAATTATTTTTCGGCTGGTTATATGTTGGTAGGTACTCGTGCACGTCCTAACTGGTCGAAAAAAGTACTCAACATTCATTCGGGGAAGAGCAAAGTCAAAACTTAGACCCTAATTTGAGGGCATTTTTTTAGCCTACTTTCCCGTTAAAAATAAAAGAAAGTCGAAAAAAGCATTAAAAGTGGCTTAATGCATCTAAAAAATATCGCCAAGTCGAAAAAAAAGTCAAAAAGAAATAAAAAAAGTAAAATAAATATTGAAAAAATAAAAATTGGAAAATAGGATATTGAGATGGGGAATTTGTATGTCTGTCGGTCTGTCTGTCTGCCCCCCCCCCCCTAATAACTTCTGAATGAACATTCCAATTTGAACAAACTTTTTTTCTTGTTGGAAAGATCTCGGCGAGTACAGCTCATTCCCATATTCGATTTTTCGATTTGAACAATTTTTGGTTCAACTTTGAGCCGTTCAAACAACCTGTCCCGCGATACTAACTTTTTAATGAACAGTCCGATTTGAACAAACTTTTTTTTTGTTTGAAAGATCTTATCAAGGATACTTCATTCCCGTATTTACATGTTCGATTTGAACAATTTTTCGTTCAATTGAACCGTTCAAGCAACCTTTCTCGACCTAATAACTTTTAAGTGAACCGTCCGAATTGAATAACCTTTCTTTTGTTCGAAAGATCTCGGAGAGGCTCATTCCCGTAGTTCGCTTTTTAATTTGAACCGTTTTTCGTTCAACGTTGAACCGTTCAGAAAAAATCTTAACATTAGCGACTACTAATATGCATTGCTATGTTTTCTTTTTTTTTTTTTAATCATAAATGCTTTTAAAAGTTCACTTTAAAAATTTGTATTAGAAGTACAAGATTTGAGACATTACCTACTAGAGTATAATTACCATTCAGATGCACAGAGAAACCACACGTATAAAAAGAGTTAAATTACTATTTTTAATTGCGGCAAAATACAAGACTAATGTTTAACTATAAGGGCAGATAATAGTTCCTTCAAGATTTTAAGGTTACATAGTATGTGGTAATTTGTTTTTTCGTAACATAAATTTTATCCATTAATGCTTTCATTTGTGTTGTTAAGTTTTATAGATGAAAATAAAATGATAATTTTTACGTTAAAAAACTGTTAAGAATTCATGAATTAAGTGCTTTGCTGGCGTTCCCCTTAGATGCAATCTCTACTGAATCTGAGATGCAGTAGCTGAAGACGAATCGGGCGGGAAAAGTTTTCCATTCCTGTAATGAACCCAAGTTTCTCATTTTTCAAGCTCGGGCTCGAGCCTATCTCAATTAAAGCGGGGAGAGAGAGTCTAGATAAATGACTCCCACGACACTTGTTGGTCGCCTTAAAACTCTCTTTTCTTCTACTTCTCCCCCATCCATCTGCCCTACTGCAAACATTCGGGACATTCTAATTAAACAGTTCTAATATCCGATAAGAGTTACGGATACAGTGATACGGACCGGTCACGTGGAGATATTTTTCAAACTGCTCTGGCGTCGTTGCGATTAAAGAAGTAACGGGGCAGATTAAGGAGATGGGGTGTACTCGATCCAGATGGGACCACCCACTCTCTCCTGATTAATTGCCAATTTTCAAAAAGGAGAAGTACCCTGTAAGTTTATATTGGGTTTCCGAATTAAACATAAGTGTTAATTAAATGCTAAGTAAAACGGACATAGATTTTTACTTAATTTTCTAATTCTGTAAGCGAATGGCATTGGGGATTCAGATTTCATTTCTTTAATGGTAGCAAAAGATTGAAATCCAAGTGGTTTGTAAGTAAATACTTCTTCTTTACATGTAGACTGGTTACATTAAAAATGCGAGACAAACATTCTCAATTAATATTGAAAAGGATAACTACATATGATTTATATTTTATGTGAAATTCCCTTTCTGCTAGGCATGAATCTATATTTCATTAAATGTTTAAGTATTGAGTTACACAAAAGTTTCAGCTCATTTTAAGTACTTGTAGAAAAAAACATTCTACTAGCTAATGAGTTAAAATACCACAATACTTCAAAAGAACATTCTCATTCACCATTCTTTCTAATTTATTTTGCTTGCATACGCATTGACAAGTATTTAATGATTTATAATCTATGTAATTATTTTACATGCGAATTTAAACCACTTTTTTTCCCTTGAAAATATAGTTTTATTTTTAGACGAAAGTTATTCTGGAACAAATCAAGCCTTCTTTCTTTTGTATTATAGTAACAATTACTTCTGTTTTAAATCAAAAAGAAAAATTAAGAATTTTAAGAATTTTCTAAAATGATTTTTCTTTTATTTTTTAATTTGTTAAATTAGGAATTTTAAACTAAAAAAATATCAATCACATAGTAACTTCCAAAATTTTGTGTCTATGACTATTGATCGAAGTAGCATTACAAACAGGTACAATTTTACCCCCGATAAAGTGGAAAGGCTAACATCTGGTTTATAGTAGGAAATTGATCCAGAAATTACTTTTCAAACACTACAGTTGAGAGAATTCATGGCATAGATGGATTGAAATCATTGAAATACGTGATTTAAAATCTTTTGACATTTTCGTTTTCACAGTATTTTAGCATCGTCCTCCTCCCTATGTAATTTGATCAATGTTATTTGTCGTAGTTAGTAGCTTGCCATTTCCTCAGTAAATGTGGTCGGACAGTACTATTACTTGAAAATATTAATTTTTGGTTGTAGTTAAATGAATACCTTTAAAAATTAGTTTAATAAATTTTGTCTTGCTATTAACAATTCTCTAAACGTATTAAATATTAAAAGCTTATTTTAACAGAGACAATAGTTTGATACTTCTGTAACTTAATTAAATGTTAAATATCAATCATATCGACAAACAATATTTCAAGGTTTTTTTTTATGTTCAGTAAAATTAAACTAAAATTAAACAATCAATTAAAATGTCGTAACAAATTTAAAGGGTGTCCAAATGAAAACTTATTTTTCATTCATTTGTTGAATCAAATGGTAAAAAAAAATGAAAATGACAAACACTTTTTTAAATCTTTCTGTGTTTCACAAAAAGATGAAGTTTCATAACAAAATTCCAGGTTTTTTAAATTGTAACTTGTTCCCATTCATTGGTTAAAAATAAAATAGCAATGGAAAATGGCACGATATTTTAAAAAAATGCAAAGATACTCTTAAACTCTGTACATTATCACAGAGTATGACACGTTAAATCTTTTTGCGGCTCGTCTGCATTTCATAAAAAGATAAATTAAAACTTCATACCAATTACATGGGTCTCTAAATGACAATCTACTGTCCATTCATTTGTTTAATTGAATGGTAAAAGAAGATAGCACGATATTTATTCGATAAAAGATGTAAAAAACTCATTAACAAGTAACTCATTACATTATAACGTATAGAGTATGACGTGTTTGTGTTGTCTAGTATCTGCATTGCATAAAAAGATGAATTAAAACTTCATGCCAATTACCTACGTCTCTAAATGACAGTTTATTTTCCATTCATTTGTTGATTCGAATGGCAAAAGAAAATGGTACAATATTCGGCAAAAGATGCAAAGAAACTCTTAAACTCAAGTACCTAATGATCCACAGAGTACGGCTGCTATAATGTCTGAAACTAGGACGGGGGCACTTGTGAAGCCAAACGTTCTTTGCTCAACCGACCTTATCGGCGTTTAACGCCCTCGAAACCCTTTCACGGGCGGAAATAAAAGCTTCCGGCAAACGTTCCACGTGCCGCCATTTTATCCCGGAATTAATCCAGAAGCGGGCCAATCCCGCATTCCCTCAAACGAGCCATAAAGGAGAGAGGAAAAGGCAACGACTGTTTCGGACAGGGCCGCCCAGTAAATGGGCCCAGCCTGGTGCCCGTTTCGGAATGGCCTCCCCTTTTATCGCGCGCAGGAAAATGGGCAATGAGAAATTAAATTGGTTCGGCAATATTTTTCTATACTGGGAAGTGAAATGAAGAGGGCGAGGGGGGCTGGATTCGGCGCGATAAATCGTCTTAATTGCGCGAACCCAGTTTTGGAAACAGGTATTTCAAAAGTGTTAGGCGGTGATGGTGAATGGGGCATGAAGAAAATGACGTCTTAAGGGGCGAAATAATGAAATGCCATCCGATAGGAGTCGTTTCGTAGGAAATAGCTGATGAAGTTTGGAAAGGTTCAAAATCCATGCGAAAGATATTTTAAGAACATTTTTTACGTGATTTAAATGATTTTGATCTTACAATCTCTTTTCATTTCAAATATTTCCTTTTCCTCTAATGTGAAAACAGATCCGTAATTGTTCGTAAATATGTGGAGTACAAAACTCCTAAATCTAATTTTCATTTCCCTCTTTCTTTTTTCTTCGGTAATTAGTGCTGCGTTTCTAGGTCCAGAGTTAGTTGCATGCAATATTACCGCTTTTTTTAAAACACAAACGCTAAATTTTCTTAATAGAATAATAGTGCTTAAATTTATTTTCAGTAATTTAGAATTTTCTCCAAAGTTTTTCAATTTATTAACTTTAACTTATGTGGGGAAAATCAGCAGATTAATTTCTATCAAAAAGAAAATTATTTGTAATGTGCTTTAAAATTACGGAAAAACTAAATATTTAAACTTTTAAACTATTAACTAAGCGTTTGCCTTTTTGCTCTTCTCTTATAAAGCAAATTTATTTCAGTTTATTTAATTATTTTTTTTTTTCAAAAGTCACTCAAATCCTCTTATAATAAATATATGTTTCTTTTTTTAACTTTTTTTAACAATTTTTTTTCTTTTTTTTAGAAAGCAATTGATAGAGTAACTAACTAGAATTCAAAAATTTTCATTGAAAACCAAAAACACACATATGCTTGACCAGAATAAAGTACACATTTTGCGACCTAACATGGGTTATTACCAGGCGCGGATCCAGAGGGGGGGTCATGGGGGTCATGACCCCCCCCCCCTTAACCGACCAAATATAGCAAAAAATTGCATTTTTGGGACTTATTTCACGAAAAAACTGCCAAAATCCCCCATTTTTGCACAAAAATTGCACTTTGACCCCCCCCCCTTTCCGAAAATGACCCCCTCCTTAACCAGAAGCTGGATCCGCCCTTGGTTATTACCAATTGAATTAATTTTAAACAATGAACTGAATATAATACAACTTTTTTTTTTAAGTGAAATCTTTTGCATTCAATATAGTACAACGCTTAATTTCTGCTCAAATTTAATGTTTGACTGTTTATTTTTCGACTTGGCAGCGTTTATCAGTAGAACAGCAGTTAGTTTTCCTTTTTCACTATAATTCAGCTATTTTATTTTATTCACTCCTTTTTATCATAGCGAAAAACTCTCATCTTTTCATGTTTAAAACAAAATCTATAATACCTCTTGACACAATGAGGAATACTCTTGGCATTTGTTTATTGTGTCATGAAATTTATTTTAAGAAAAGTATTTTCATTGAAGTAATAAATCTGAAAAACAACAACATCGACCAAGAAAAATATGAAAGAAATGAAGAAAAGAGCACAAAAATCTACATTGACAAAACTCAAGTTCTTAAGAAAATGATGCAAATAAGTATTGCAAGTTTACAGTGTCCCAGTCCCTTTATCACTGCCCAAATGCTCAACACACATGAATATAATTATGGGTCAGCCATTAGAGGCATCGCTGTAGCTTTGAAATAGGTATTTGCAGCAGAATCTTGGAAATGTTGACTTGATTTATGCTCTTTTTATATTTCAATCAAATTTTAGTACGCGATCTTTTTGATCATTTTTCATTGTAGAAATAAATTTGTTTCACTGCTCTAATTGCTGAGTTGAATTTTCTTTCGTGTTTTCCTGCTAATCCTTTCCAAAAATATATTCTTTTTTATGCACAATATTGCACGTTCGTGACACCGTGATCCACTGGTGGGTTACACTCAACTTACTCTGTGCAATGTGCATCCACCGGTGTGTTCCCTACTACGGAGCACTGCATTGCTTTTGAAAATCTGTGTATGACCTGGGTACACAGCATATCGTAACTTAGGTTACATAACTAGTATACAGGTTGTCCACTCCTATCGTGGTCCAATAGCTAATTTCTAAACCGTTAGAGATAAGCATATAATTTATTTAGGAAAAAATCTTCAAAAAATCAAATTTTGAAAGAATTACGAAATTTAAATTTTTATACAGCTCCCCAGTCGTATCAATCATATTTAGTAAAACATTCTTGACACTGTAACGTTTAAAACTTAAAAAAATCACTCTTCTACTACAAAAATTGACCGAGTACGGTCCCTTAAGCGATCTCTAGATGACGTCATGAAATCCTTCAAAATCTTGATTTTTTAAAACGTCATAACTCGGTCAATTTTTGTCGTAGAAGAGTGATAAGTTTTTTTTTAGTTTTAAACGTTACAGTGTCAAGAATGTTGTTCTAAATATGATTGATACGACTGGGGAGCTGTATAAAAATTTAAATTTCGTAATTCTTTCAAAATTTGATTTTTTGAAAAACATTTCATAGACACAAATTCCTTTCGTAATTTAAAGATTTTTTCCTAAATAAACTATATGCTTATCTCTAACGGTTTAGAAATTAGCTATTGGGCCTCGATAGGAGTGGACACCTGTATATGAGTACAAGTTTATTGATTATTTACTTATGAATTAACTGTGTGCAATTATAGATGAAGGCAAACCTCAAACTAAATTTTGTGCTGGATATCAATACTAAAAATACTTCGAACAAGAAAAAAAATACAATGAAGTTTAAGAGAAACAAAATCTAGGAAAAAATTAAGCTTTAAAATGAAGCAATATATTTCTTGCTATTGCAAACGCGTTAAAAGCGTAATACATTTTGAGAGCATCAGTTTGATAGCATTAAAAATTATTTTCTGAGGTCCATGAAGAAATTGAAAGACTCCTTCTTGCCTCTCCCCAATACTCCAAGCCAGGCCTTCACTCTAAAACCAGCATTGTCCAAAAGAATGGTGAGCTGTGCCATCTTCCTTACGTGCATCCGGCCTTTTACTAAAGCCTACAAGAGGTGCTGGAAGTTAAACAAGGGGGGAGAAACCCTTTTCCTCTGGTTTAGAGACTCTGTAGTAGCCATTTGCTTGTCATCTGAGAGAAAGTGGAGGAGAGCGGGGTAGGGCCCTCCCCCTTCTCCGTGGGAGAGAGAGGGCTTTACATTTCAAGGGGTTTGGTCGAGTACCGGAGGACTAAGAGAGCCGCTGACTCTGTCGAATTTGGCCTTCAGGGGTACTGGGTTTGACAAGTGTCATATTGCGGAATCCATTGTGGGAGGAAATGGCAGGGAAGTTCAAGCTTTCTCGGTAGATTAGGTTTCTCAATTTTCGTGGACGTTGCATTACTTTTGGGAAGATTTCTCCAAATTTGACATTTATGTTGCTGCTTTATGTAGCAAATTTCTGGCATTAAACAGTAAACACAGATTTGTATCATTGTGAAGCATATTTTGTTTTTTTAATATTTATTTATATTTACTAAACACACAGCATTGTACACATGTGGCAAATCCAGGTATAATTAGTTTATAGTAGTATTTCTAATGTGTGTGTAATACAAATTGATAAATAATTAACTTTTAAAAAGTAATTCGTTAAAACAAAATTAAGTATTTTAACAAAATCTCGAAACTGCTAAGTTAAGGCCTCCGGTAATATTTAGGGGTACTTTGTATTCACACGGTTCAGACAGCTATTAAAGCAAAAGATGCTCCATCCAGGGATAGTGAAGAATTACTGCTCATTTTTACATTTAAAAAACTTAGGCTAGTATTTTAATTGAAGCATTTAAATTGCACTAGACACTGTTAGTTTGTTTTATACTTATTTTCTACCATATTATGAAAAAAATTCGCATTTTTCAGATAATATATACATCTTCAAGCAAAAATACTGGCTGAAAACTCACTTCAATAAAACAAATTTCGGTTTTAACCTTTAAAAAAATATATAAATACCGTGCTTGATGTTGTTTTCATTAATTAAAAAAACAAACAAACAAACCTGTATATTCGTTTCTCTTTTTTTTTCCTTACATTGAAAAATTTTAAACCTTATTTGTTATTTTGAAAAATTTATTCATTACTTTCTCCCAGATACATAATCTAAATAATAATTGAAGTCTAAATCCGGATCAAGTAACTTTGCAGATGCGAATATTTCGTAAGAATATTCATAAGCCGCTAAAGCTTCCGAGAAACATTATAATTGACTTCAGTCAAGATAAAGCTAAACCTAATCGGATTTAAATATTCTTCAACGACTTATTAACCACCTTGACAGGTATCATATCGTTAACCCCTTTGTATCCTGTGTCGTAGGCTCGGGGGCGTGTTAGACACCCTTTTAGCAGGTTGTGCACAAACGCGAAATTAAAGTGTCGTGAGGTGTAGTCAAGTGGGGGTCAGCAGCGGGGGAGGGGGAGCTCCGGCCGCAATTAAGGAGGGCCATATCGCTAGAGGTTTGAAAGCTGGCGCGATTACTAACCTTGCGCCCTGCCTCTAATGATAGGGGCCAGGACGTAAACAGGAAACTTTTGGGTGTGTCCAGTTCAAGTTGGCGCTTTGACTGATTGCGAAGTATACTTACTTATTTTGCGTGCGTTTTCGAGGCCCCTCGTTCTCTCTCTGGTGAGCGATGCTGCCTTTTCCCGAGATAGGGGAAAAGGGGAACGCGAATATTTCATGAACGCATTAGTTCTGGCCATATATATTCTAGCTGCTCTCTCTCTCTCTCTCTGAATTTGCGTTTCGTAGGCGTAGTGTTTCTGCTGGGAATACGGGCATAAGTTTCCGTGGTGTTTAGTTATTCAAGGGTGAATAAGAATCAGAGAATGAGTTGGAAAGCGCTCGTATTATCTTCTGAGATTCCGTGTCCGGACAAAGGGCTTCGCGTCCAACGCCCTTGTTTTAAGAGATAGGAAGAATCATAACTTGGATAAATAGCTCTAAGTAGAGATGAAATATGCATATTTTCATCGGTATTAAAATTTTACATGTATGATCAGCTGTGTTTGGTTAATTGCTTTCGCGATGTAAAGCTTGAAAATCATTTGAAGCGTTATTTCAAGCGCAAGTGCATACCCTTGTTTGTAACTACGTATATATTTATCTTCCTACAAACTATCATTTATTATTAAAGCCTTAACAAGATCGTCAGTAATTTTCCAAAACTTTGTATATTATGTTTGAAAGCGTGCATTTTGATAAGAACACTTAGCCCAGCATAAAAATTCATTTGCTTTGAAAATTTGGATTTTAGTTTTAAGCTTTATTCAGTTTTATCTTCTATTTTTGTCTTTTTTTTCCTTTTACAATGTACCAATAATGTTATTTACACCTTTCTAATATTTCGTGTTGTGTGGACCTCCATTAAACCACTGTAATATCTATGTCTGTAAAAATCGAATAAAGCTTTACAAAAGTATCTGTACCTTTTATATGCAGCTTGCGATTGTATATTCACTGACAAAGAAGGATTAACACTTTTCAGACAAAACTTATCTATTCATTCTGAAAAATGAAATTTCAACCAATCTTTGAATTTAAGAGTTAACCTGCTGCAAGAAACACGTTAAAAATGGTTCAAACTTGAAAACTCTTGCAGTCAAAGATGCCGATTAAGAAAGCAAAAATGACTGCATTAGAATTTAAATAACATAGTAGATTGAAGTATAAAAGTTTAGGATTGTTAATTATGGAAATTATGGCAAGAACTTGTATGTGATTCTTAAATGACCATTTCATAAGTTTGCATTACAAGTTTCATATGTAGCACACACTCTTAGTGAAAAAAACAATGGATTGCTCAATCCTCTTGGAGTGATGGGCGACAAAATTTATTCAATGTCAGTATCTGTCTGGGATTTTATGTATTAATATTTTTGTGTGACGTATTACATTTCTGTTTCGAAACATATAAGACGAGCTTTGACGGAAAATCCTTCGAATGAGCCACTCCTCTTAAAGCAATTGGCACCAGACCTAATTAGTTTTTACCATATCACATCTGCTCACAAACGTTATTTCATATTCTTACAATCATTTTCAAAGTATTAATGTGGTACTTAAAAATGATCATTAAGTTGACAGTATGGATTGTAACGGATTGTTAGATAACCCTACTTTGAGTGATGGGTTCCAAAGTCTGATCAGCACTAATTCCTGTCAGGGATTACAAAATACGTTTTGAACAGTGGAAGATAGCAAGAAAAGATTTAGAAACATGTTAAAGTTTGTGACTTTAAAGAAACAGAAAAAATACTCTACCTTTATAAAATGTGAAGCAAAAGAAGAAAAATAGAAAAATTGATAATTTTTACACTTTTTATGCATTTTTTTTTCTCCAATCATATAATATTTAGCTGTACATAAGTTTTATTCATATTAAAATTTAATTTAAAATTAAATGAAAATTATACGTACAAAAGTCTTATCAAGTATTATGAATTATTCTAGCAGTAATATAATCAATTTATAACATAGAGTCACCAGTAAACACAATGCGTCTTTTTGGTTCAAAATACAGCAGGAAAACTAAGGGTATATTGCTTTCAATTTAACTCATTAGGATTAAATATTTCTAAGTACATGCACTAAATGTTTTATGAAAATTGTCATGCTATTATTTCTAAAAACCAAATGGGAACATAAATATTAAATAGCATATCCCAGAATATCTTTTGAGTTGTTTATTCAACAAATGTCGTATTATAGAAACCATTGAGCAAATCATTTCCAAGATTGAAAACATTCTAAATTGCATGCACCTTGCAATTACTCGTGGCTGTAAAATGAGTTCTAGGATAAGTCTCGTAACTTTCTCCGAAAACAGCAGAATTAAAATTTCATCTTCATCAGCAATCTCAGTAAAAGGGTATTATCAGAATCATTTGAAGCGAAACAGTTCTCTTAAAATGAATTCCGAAAAGTGTAGAATTAAAACTTTATCTTCATCAGAGCTTTGCGATAAGAGGAAATGGAAGGCTGCTCAGCGAAGAGAAACGCGAACCCCTTTAGGATGAATGCCATCAGAATGTCAGCCTCTTATTTAAGTCGCTTAAGTTAGGCTGCGATTTCAGAAGGAATTTTCTTGGAAATAAACCAGCAGAAGTGTTTACCTTTTTTTAACAATGAAATGCGCATAAGGATAGCCAATTTAGGATTTAAATGTGCAAAGTAATTTGTGAACACGTATAAGACAATTGCACGTTCAAGTTTTTACGATCAAAGATTTTAAAACGTCAACATTATTGAAATTCAAAATTTTTAAAAAGTATTTATTCAAGCATAAAGCCATGAAAAAATCAGAATTCTTCTGCATTTGTCTCCGAAAAAATGTACACATGGGTTGATTTTTAGAAAGCATTAAATGTCGCTACATTTATAAGCATTGAGTTTCAGAAATTTAAAATTCAATTTGTATTTTTTTATACTATCAAATGATCATATTTAATTCATACGTGAAGTTTTAAAAGGGTAAACTATTTACTTCTGGAATTGCATTGTGTAATAAAGTTTCAGTTTAAGAAACTGAAGAAAAGAAACCATATTTTTTCAAAATGAACTAGAATACAAAAGAAAATGATCTTTACATGTGTTTAATTTTCAGCGGTGGCATCAAGTGCAACACTTTAACTTAATCTTTTAAATCGTCTGAAAAAATATGACTTTAAATAAATGACCACACAATTTATTTTATTTTTAAAAAGTTCAACGATTGAGTTTTACTTTTTTTTTAAGAGTGTTAAATAATAGGAAGACAATAAGTGACCAATAAAGAAATGCTATTTAAAAAAAATACGTTACGTAGGTGCTCACTATTTACATTTTATTTAGGATTTTACATCAGCTAAGATCCATATATAAGAAATTTAAAACAACTAATGACCACCCCCCTCTCTCACACCCTTGCCGTTCATTTTTGCATTGAAAACTTTGTTGTTTGGTCAGTTACTTTTCCCCTACTGTTTTCAGCTTATTCAAAGAGCTGCTTTAAACTTTAAGCGTTTTTTTTTTTTTCGTTTATCTTTCTATAAAAGTAAGTGTTTGGCTTCTTTAAACTGTAGTTTCATCTTTGTGTGTTTTTTTTTTTTTTTTTTCTGATTCTGAAGTTCTAAAAAAAGTCTAAAAGAGTAGGGTGAGATTCTGAAATGAAACCTTTCCAACGGAAAAAAAAATCTGACCTTTTGAAATATAGTAGTCAAACTCTAGTCGATAACAGCATTATTTAAAATAAATAAATTCATCATTAATTATGGTTGTGTACAAAAAAGGTAATGTTTCAATTTCTTAGTGTTTATGTTTTTAAAGTTTGCAGCATTTCCAAGGTCCATTAATGAAAATTTCTCTCTCCTACACAAAGTGCAATAAAAGACGCGTGCAATATCCCCAAAAACGTGAAATACTATTTACGGACTTAAATTTGAACTAATTTTTAACACTTGCTCTTCATGTGAATTTATTCTTATTTTATTTTTTATGCATTTTTATTAATTCACTACCTTTACAAAGCAAGTTTGTAACAAAATAACGTAACATAAGAACGGATTAAACATATGTTATGATTTTAACAGTAAGAAGTTTTTTTTCAATATTTTTTTGCATTAAGTTTGTAAATAAATGAAAGCGAGTCAAAAAATGCTTAAAATACACATAATTAGTCAAAATTTTACCTAACTTTCATTTAGTAATTTTCTATTATTTTCTTTTCGTCACTAAACAGCAGTTATTAATGATAAAAATGATAAAGAATTGAAAGTTGATACTAATGAACCACTTAGAATGAACCAATGAATTATAAAACACTTGTTTTTATAAATCAATATCGCACAGGTTTAAACATTCTTCATAATTTCGATTTAAAGCTAGGTTTTAAAGTAGTACAATTAAAATTTAAATTTCGTGAAATTACAGAAAAAAAATCTATTCCATTACTTTCCTGATTTACTTGCCTAGAAAAACAATGAATTGTGTTAATAAAATCAATTACAAAGCATAAACCGTTTTTCTTTCGTTTTACTTTACTGAGAAATAATTCTGGTTATATTCACTCACGGTCGAAAGGACTTCTTCGGAATAAATTACATATCCAGAAACCCTTAATCCATTTCCCTTAACCGCAAAAATTATTTCGCATATTTACCAGTTCGTTGGAAATTCTATTCATTCATTTGAGAAACTACTACAAACTATTCAAAATTATTCGGAGACTGTCAGTAGGCAACAAAGGAGCCCATGAGATTGCATTACAGAATGAATGTTCAGCTTCGTTCCGTCAGATAATTAAAATTTCATCTAAAGATTCCTTAGAATTGGGCGGTCGTTAAATTCGAGAGAGAAAATGAAGTCTGATAACATGATTTGATGCCGGATATTGATTAGCATAAACTTAGTCAACATCGCAATTTCTCTTCTGAAGATTTTACTCGTAAATTGAAATTCTGCTGAATTCTATTTAGATGCTTCTAAGTGTACAGGACGTAACTGGAAACACTCGTTTATATTTCAAATGAATATCATTTCGATTCGGTTTACTTCCTGGAAAGGATTTTCAGCAATGTTTTTCTAGATAGAGAAAAATCGCCTAGGGATTTAATTTCCTATACATAAGAAAAAACAATGCAGACAATGTTTCAATTTTTGCATTGTTCATTTCAATGTAGGTTTTTACAATCGTAATTGTTCTAAATTTGGTACGTTTTGAGTCATTAGAAGTTAAAAAGCGAAAATAAAAACTTATAAAACATTTTTTTCAAAGAAACATCATATTAACTATGAATGCTAAAATACAAGATAATCACACCAGATAATATTTAAAAAAGTAATAAATAACCCCTACTTTTATGTATATTATTGATTAGCATAAACGTAGCCAACATCGCAATTTCTCTTCTGAACATTTTACTCGTAAATTGAAATTCGGCTGAATCTCGGAGAAATTCTATTTAGATGATTCAAAGTGTACAGTACGTAACTGGAAACATTCGTTTATATTTCAAATGAATATAACTTCGATTCGGTTTACTACCCGGAAAAGATTTTGAGAAAAGTTCTTTCAGATGGAGCAAAAGCACCTAGAGATGTAACTTCCTTTAGCTTAGATAATACAATGTTGGTTTTTTGCACTAATTTGAATCAAAGTAGATTGTTTTTTGTTTTTCTTTTTAGTTTGGGGGATCATCACTCTGACTTTTTTCGGACCCCTTTACCTCTCATTGAACTATGTTGTGTGAGTTTTTTAATCATTTATAAGGCAGCTCGCAATTGCGAGTGTTGCGATACATAAATATGCCATTTTTTTAATATTTGTTTGCCAATTACGCAATTTGAGGAATATTTAAGGCACAAAAACAAGTGAATACTTATTTATTTTAATATTCTCAATGTCTTTGTTTTATTTCTTTCTTTTTATTTATATTTTATATATAATTTTGGTAAACACAAATCCCTTCCTGATTTTCCATCTACATAATATCAATGATGCATTATACAAATAATTCCTCAATGCAGGCTCAGTACAATACTCAATCTTATATGAAGTGATACAATATTTAACAAAGCTCTAAACTCAAAACTATATGCTTCAAGACAATAGTTTATATTCACCACAAGCTATTATCACTAATAGTTTAATGTTTCCCAATCGGACTTTTTATTCTTAGAAATCTAGATCGCATTATGTTTTGACACATTGAAATTTAAACAAATACTAATTTCACGTAAGAAACTAAAAACTCAATTATAATAACTGGAAACACTTGTTTATACTAGAAATGAATATAATTTCGACTTAGTATACTCCCTCAAAAGGATTTTGAAAAAGTTCTTCTAGAACAAAAGCACACATTGGTATAAAGCTCTAAAAAAACTATATATGCTTGAGCGACGTTTAAAAACACAAATAAATAAAGTTAAAATTGGCAAACATGTTTCAAAGGCATAGAGCCTTCTTCTTCAGTGCCAAGCATGAAAGCTTCTTCAGTGACAATTCATGCTTGGCACTGAAGAAGGAGGCTCTATGCCTTTGAAACATGTTTGCCAATTTTAACTTTATCTATTTGTGTTTTTAAACGTCGCTTTTTGGTTTTTACTCATTTGCGCACAAAGTAAACTGCTTTTAATGTATATGTTTTATTCACAACACTAAGTAGGGATACGTGAGCGTTTCTTTTTTTACAAATCATATGCTTTTTATGCAGTAGTTGCTTTTAAATATAGTTTAAAGAATGATCCCGTCGGTTACACTGTTTAAAAAAAATACGGAACAAATGCAAGAGAATACTATTTATTTTAATATTCTTAAGATATTTTTTTTTCTTTCTTTATTATTTTATCTGAATAAATGTACATTTTCTCCTGATTTTCAGCCTACATATGATCACTAATGCATTTTACAATTCTCTTCATCAGAGACAGACAAACGTTAGTATAAAAATGGAAATTTTCAGATTATAACTGCAAAGTGTGTATAGAATAACATTTTGCATTTATTCAGAACAAAGCAATTACATTACATTATTTCCTTCACAATTATATAGCAGTGTTAAAAGCACACGAGTCCCAACTTTTGAAGATCCCCAACCCACCGGAAAGACGTTCTCACACTCTCCTGCAAAATAGTGTTAATGTGATTTACTTTATTACAGCTTTAAGGTACGAAAACAAGTTCTTATTCATGTTAGAATTAAAATATCGAATTTCCTATAAAGTAATAAAAACTTTCATAAGCTGAATTCAAAACTATCAGTTTTAAATAATGCTTGACTTTCATCATTTGCATATTAAATTCCAGAAAGTCTTTTATTCCTAAAAATTTGATCGAACTACATTTCGGCACG
Organism: Uloborus plumipes; assembly: GCA_038373865.1. Classification (NCBI taxonomy): domain Eukaryota; kingdom Metazoa; phylum Arthropoda; class Arachnida; order Araneae; family Uloboridae; genus Uloborus; species Uloborus plumipes. The sequence goes on from JAXGGA010007571.1 coordinate 39,461, forward strand.
TTAAAATTTAAGCAAATAACAATTTTACATAAGAAACCAAGTATTTCATTTTTGACGTGTGATACCTTCAAATTACTCTGATGATTGATTGCGAAACAGAGCTTACCTATGATAATGCGAAGTCAAATACATCAATCATAGTTTATCTTGCTGAACTTTTATGGATTAAACTAAAACTTTGGTAATTCTCTGCCGTTAGTGATGGATAAGCAAGCAGGAAATATTGCTGAATATGGTGGGAATAATGTGTAATATTCGCCAAGGAATAAGCAGTCGCCGAGACGATCCGATTTCCAAATTTCAGTAAAAATGTCTAAGTCACGTGAAATTCCGATTTTTTGTATTGTATATTTTAATTTATGTTTCTAGAATCGCGTTTGCTCTTAATTAGACACGTTATAAGATAAACAGAGACATAACAAGTTAAAAAAAAAAACTTATAGAGCATTTTTTTTTCCTTCAAAATTAACATTACATTAACTAAGAGTGCTAAAATACGAGATAAACATACTTGAGAATAAGGAGATACCTCTTATAAATGACAGTGTCAATCTGTGTATTGCATTGGTGTGCGATATTGAGAAGAATCTAAGACACTTATAGGCTTGAAATCTGGTATACAGATAGTTTGTAATCTCAGATAAGGCACCTTGAAGCTTTTTTTTGAAATATTGGATGTAGAAATTTTGAATTTTTAAACACATTGCTCACTCAAAATATCCTTCAATTCTTAAGTGGGGCAATTTGTGCATTACACATATACAGAACCCCTAAAAATCTCATTCTTGCTCTAAATCGGAATACAAAACGAACCGTATGAAACTGAATCAACTGTCAAACAGTAACTATTTCTAAAATAGATTTATCCCTTTAAGCGGTCAATTATTTTACCAGAAATGCTTCCAAAAAAGGCATATTTTTTATTGCATATAGTTAAGTACCATACTTAACAGAATAAGAATATAAAGAATTTTTAATTTTTTTTTTTTTTTTCGTTTTCAATGCTTTTACAATATTTTTTATTTTACAATTTTGGTCACAAAATCCCGAAATATTTGCTTTTTTTCAAGTACATTCTGCATGCAGTAATGAATGGTTTACAAATTATGCAAAAATTTCTCTCACACTTAATGTGAATTTTGAGGTGTACAATTTTCCGAACAGTTCGGGAAAACCAGAAAAGGAAATCTGAAAATATCGACGCCCGGACGCCGTCCGGGCAAACCAGAGGAGGATAATTTCGGGTAGCACGTACACCGTACGGGCAAACCGCTTAAAGGGTTAAAAAGAAATGAGCCCAGAGTTATGTTTGAAGACCTAAAGACAAGATTTAAACTTTGCAACTTTGCAATGCTTCACAGACAGACAGAATGACTCTCACCTTCTGCTACATTATTACTCGTAGTAATGATTTTGGACTTTCAGTGACCCGTGATTCGCGTTGGGAGATATTTCTTCGGACACTAATTTCGGAGATGGGTTAAAACATATATAGTATTTCTGACTCACAATTTTAAGGATTTGTTCAATATATGAATGCTGTTCTCAGCGCTTAGGAAAGCGTCTTAGTAATTAACTAGTGCTTGCAATTGTAAGCTTACGTCAAACATCTTTGAGAGAAATAAAATTATCTCTCTAAAGAGCTTAATATTTAAAGTGTTTTTCACAAAGCATGCAGAACAATTTAGAAAGTCTAGCCCTTTGGAAGTTACAGAAATAAACTTATTTCTCATCTTACACATATTAGTGTAAATATATTGTTTTTTATTATGTGTTAAATATTTGAAGTAGTTTTTGCAAATGTTTCCAGCTAAACATTTATGATTAATTTCATATTACAGTTTTTTCAATATTTTACCTTTTTTTGTTTTGCAAATAAGTTTTTAAAAAAGAAAAAAAAAACCTTACTCTAGAGTTTAGCTTGGAGATTGCTTTAAATTTTCTATCTGAGCTACAATTTAAAAAATGATTGTATTTTGATAAACGTTGCAATGATTTCCAATGCACTTCATTTAGTAAATATAATGCTTTTATATTTGAATTCCGCGTAAAAACCTTTTTTTCCAATAAAAGGGACTGTTTTAAATTTTATCTGCTAATAGCTTAAAGTATTTTTTTTTCATTAGATATTTATTGCTCAGCTTCCATACACAAATAGTTCAATTTTATAAAGTACATCTATCAATCAAGCACTTGCAATCTGTGCACTACCCTTTAAAAGCTTCCAAAGTATCCTCGAGGAACGTTTTTTTTCGAATAAAAATTTAAATGGCGAAAAAAAAAAAAACCATCAAATTACCTAAAGAATTCGAAAGAGGGTGAACTAGAATGAAGTCATCTAATTCATTAACAGTTCATCGCCAGCGCCGAAATCGCACAAAATAAAATTGTGCAGTTGCAATTTTGCCCGAGCAGGCTAATTTGTTAGATTAAATTTTCCTCCATCTCCATACTAAACGTTTGGCTGCAGGGATTAGGAGGATTAAAATCTCCGGGGAGAAACTAAAGCCAATATGGCGACGAATGTTAATGCGGAGCTGCACGTGCATTGGTAACTAGGAACGTGCGTTTGAGTGCTCCTTGGGGAATCTTGCCGCAGTTCGTTATTTTTAGGGTCCCAGATATCGTTCCATTTTTACATTAAGAAAGTGCTTTTGTCATTGATATCGCCCCAATTTAGAGAAAACGCAAACCGGGAGACTACTTCCAATTCCTATTACAATGCTTATGAAGAAAAATATGGATGGAGAATACTTCAGGCCACATTAGTGTAGCAGTTTTGTCTTTTCTGGGAGAAGTCAGATTGATTTAATTATTGTATTCACTTTGGTCTTGCGGTGTTTAACCGCTAAGCTCTTTAAGAAAGATTGCGTTGCGACAGTATTTCTAAAAACGGTTGAAATTTGAGGATCAGACTCAAATAAAATGCATAAATAAACCAAATGTATTATGTTATTCGATTTTAATATATTTTTGTGGGGAAAAAACTTTTTTTTTTTTACTTTAAAAGACACATTTCCCACATAAATAACTTTTTTTGCATTTTAAAAAATTACTATTTTTAAATAAATATAATATATATACTTATAGCAGCATCATCTCATCGGCCGATGATCGGCCATTCATCGAAACCCGATGAAATTCTCATCGGTCGATGGTCCAATATGTCTCATCGGCCAAGCAGAATCCGAACAGCAAAATCCGATGAGAATACGATGAGATTTGGAGCAATTTACGAGCAGAACAGTCCCGTGCCGAGGAATTTCATCGGGAAACTTGATCGGAAGGATATCGTTTTCCGATGGAATATAAAGCTCATCTTATTTTCATCGGGAAAGTTGATCGGAAAGATATCGATTTCCGATGAAAAGTAGCTCATCGAAAACCGTGCTCGGATACTGATCGGAACGATGTCATCGTGCGTTACAGGATCAGTTTACGAGGAGTTTGTTGATCGGCCGAGCAAAATCCGATGAGTTGATGCTACTTGGGTACCTATCTGATTTATATTTTTTAATTATTTAAATAAAACATAAACTAACTTTTTATTTTATTTTTTCCATTGCAATCAAAGTTTCTTTGAAAATTCAGTATTTGCAAATTTTTAGCAATTGAGCGCATGATACTTTTTACTACACCAAGGAAATATTTATTGTGTGTGTTAGTTTAATAAATCATAAACAATTGCATTAACTAAAATATAATATTTTATACAGCGCGATCTTTGTTAGTTTTACTAATAAAAATCTTAAATTGTCAACATTTATAGGGAAAAAAAAAGGAAATTTAGTTTGTAATATTTCGGTTTCAATAATTCCCTATTTTCTCTGATAACGTTTTGCCACCAGGGGGCGCTGTAAGTGTCTTTATTGTATACTAGCGGTACACGCACGGCTTTGCCTGTGGTATAAAATTAAAAGTTCATTTGTAAAAAAATGATAAAGCAGAAAAAATACCCTATTTTAGTTATAATTCAACTATAATTCCTTGAAAGTATGATGCAAAAATTTGATATGGACCCCACACTACTTCCTTTTACGTGTAAATTTCTTAGTAAAGACCTTAAGTGCTAAAATGGTGCTTGGAGTGAGCAAGATAACAATTTTAACATTTACATCGCCATTTTTCCACGAAACAATGCAAAAAAAAAATTTTACAATGATTAATCTCCTAAATATCACCGATTTTAACATCATTCAGTGGATTTTTCGCAAACTATCGCCGAAAGCGCCAAATTGAACCCAAATTAAAAAAAATAATAATAATATTTTTTTTCGCCAAATATGTCGCCAAATTGGCGCCAAACACTTGGCGACCAAAAGGTTGGCGATATATCGCCAAGTGTTAGCGCCAATTCATATCACTTTTGTCTGCATTGAAATTAACACTTATTTACCCCATAAAAGGGGTAAAACACTCCCTTGGGGTCATTCGAATGCCGCCCCAAGGAAAAGTGCACAAAAATAAGCCAAAAGAGAAAATAAGAACAATTTTGTTGCTCACAGAAACCAACAGAAATAGTACTAAACTTTAATAGAAGAAGAAAGTTTTCTTTCCTAAGTACAAAAACAAAATAATACATTTTCCGAAATGACACTTTAGAAAGAACGTTGCAATATCGCAATACGATACAATTAAATATACTAAAATAGAATTAAATGCCAAATTGTTTAAAAGTCGCCAAAATATTAACTTTTAATAGTGTCTTTTAATATTTATTAAATGCAATTGCTGCTGCAAATTACAGTCCAACAATAAATAATCACATTGCAAAAATATGCTTGGAGCACTTTTTTCTTTTAAATTCAACTGATCCTAAAAATGTTAAGTATTAGTCATAGAAATTTCGTGCATCATTTTTCACAATGATAATAAAAACAATAAACATCGACAAACATCAACCTGCAAACGATAAATTAAAAGCTAAATTCGTTCACTCAAGCCATTTACTGCAATTTTTATTGAAATAAATTAATAATGAAGTAAAATATGTTTTGCAGACGATAATTTTAGAATGGTTTACTATCATGTTGTCTCTTTTTTGACCTCATTTGGTTAAAGAACTATTCTCTCTTCTATACAACTTGTCAGATCGCCAAAATGTCTCTAAACTCACAAAAATGGTACACGTCAGTTTCTTCCTTCTCTACCTATTTTTAAGAAAAGACTCGATTTCTCATTTGATTGACAGGTGCCGTCTTATCACGGTTTTTTTTTTTTTTAATTTCATTTGACTAATTTTAATAAGGCTTGGAGTTTGGATTGCTACAAAAACAAATACATTTTTTAAATTATTAAGGGAAAAAGAACGAAACAAATAAACAAAATAAAAACGTAAGCATGGTAACAACATGAAAAGTTGATTTCCGTTGATAAAATAGTTCATTTCATCTTTATTTTCGAACAAATTTTATTCTCGAGCTTAACCATTTTAAAATCGTTTGGCTTACTTTGCTGCAGGTAAGCCTTAAACTTCCGGGATTCTAAGAACAATTATTACAGCTTTCCTAATTCTCGTATAAACTTCAAACTGATATCATTTTCAGTAGAAAATTTCAAGCTTTCGAATGACATAAGACTTAAAAATGTGAATGAAATATTTCTTCCCTATTTTATCGAATTTCCGATAAGAATTAGAATAGAAAAAGAACGAAATAGAATTTTCGAAAAATCGCTTCGTATTGCATAACCTCGTGCTACAAACTTATTTTGTGCCAAATTTCATGAAAATCGACCGAACGGTTTTGGCGCTACGCGCATAACTGACAGAAGGACAGAAACCCAGACCCACCTTTAGCTTTATTATTAGTAGAAATCTCACAACATTTTTACTAGGCCTAGACCCAACTTTAATGATGATAGCTAGCTCTTGCTGCTCAGAAATTGATGGGGTTGCAACGAACTTCTATTTGCACCCTGTGCATTACTTTGAAGAAGAAAATAATTTACGTGCATTCAAAACTAAGTAAAATAAAACCAAACGAATCGAATAAAATTTCAAGCTCCGTTTAAATTAGGGAACTGGGTTAAAAGGAGCAGAAAAGCAATTTAACCCAAAGGTGGTCTATTTTTAATTTAGAAAGCGACTTCCGCACATTTACGAAATTGAAGACCTTAGTTCCAAATTTCGGACAGAATGTAAGCAGTAAACACATGGTAGGGGCAATTCTCATTCAAACCCAACTATGTCCACACGGTGTTGTTAAATCTTACTCAGCTAACGATGTTAATTTTAAGACATATATCTCTCCACCCATCGTCATTTACATTGGATAGGATACACGAATCTGAGCCATAGCTCATTACATTACCTTAATCAATTTAAAAGCAAAAGCCTGCCTACGTTTTACCACAAGTTTTCATTTACGCATTTTAATTTATTGTAACCTTCACTAAGATGCGTTTTTAGTGAAGTGCTGTGCTTTTACTTGGATTAGACTTTATTTTCCAAAGTATATGGGATAAGCAATTTAAAAATAAGTTTTTTTCTTGATTTCAGCACCTGTGTAGTAGTTTGAGTTCCCACGAATTCTGCACACCGCAATTAGAGAAATACGAATGGATTAACATTTAAATTGCATATATGATTCAAACTCTCATGAGATAGTAGGCTATATCAAGGAATGGAATGGAACCAAAACAACAATTGAAATGAAAGCTACTGGAACGTCCCATGGTTATAAGGATTTTTATCATTGCTCAAGGATGTACAACTGTTCCATTATTTTATTGCCAGTACAGTTAAAGGGTAAAAAGGGAAAAAAATACGTCCAAGGTACCCTACCCCCTCTAAAACAATTTTTTTAGCGCTTGCACTTTTAAACTCAAATGACGAAAATTTGTTTGTTTTGTAAAGTATGAGTGGCATGAAATTCATTCTTAGGCAGTGTCACATAGATTATATTTAGAAGATCTCACATTATTTCACCAAGATTGTATTCAGAAGAGAGTTTGAGAGTGAAATATTCTACCTGATATGCTAAATTAAAAACTACGTTAACTTTAGTGCTTGATCACTGTTAGAGGCTGCATAATTAAACTTTCCATCCTCAATTTAACAGAAAAAATTAAAGATTATTAAGTAGTAATATTAATACATTTCCAAGTATATTCTCCGAGAAGTCCAGCTGAAAAAACTAGAAGCCATGTAATTCGTAGAACAAATTACAAAGAAAAGGTTAAATCCGAACTTAAAAACTGTTCTGTGATAGAGAGAGAGAGGTTGAATCGTTTTATTTTTTATTTTTATTTTTATTATTTTTATAAAAACAATACAAAATTGTATTTGATTAGTAAAAAATACTTCCGTTAGACGATATATGAAATGCAAACATTTACTTGCATGTAAATATATTTGTGGGACTATTTAAAGCTCTTGTTTTGAAAACCAGTAACAGATGAATAACGTCCAAAAGCTCAATTATTTTCGCATTAAAAAAGAAATTCAACGTAACCTCGAAACTCGTTAATTCGATCTTTGCGCAATTTACATTTTAATATCTTTGATTTTTAGAACTTTTAATCACTTATGTACAAGATGAAAATTATTTATAACATGTGTTTATTACCAGCAATTAATTTCTGAAAAAGAACAAAAAGTCTATCAAGTGAAACAAATTCGTATAATTGTTATTTTATACAACTACTTCCGTCTTTTCACGATTTCCTTTCCTCCAGCAATAGCTGTCATATGGCCGATGTTATCGGTTATGCTAAATCGTTAAAGTAAATATCGTGTCGGAACTTGCACATTTGTGTATTGGCTGCTGACATGTGGAATTGGTATTATGTTTGACTAAATAGGGAGCCGCCTTAACGATAACATTTGATTGCCACATTTTACGTAAATCGATTTTAATTTCAGTGGACACAGTTAGTGCACGTCAGGTTCGCTGAATAAAGGAATTAAATTCGAAGCTCGATTTAATATCTCTTTCTGATATTAAGAAAACGTGTGCGATGAGTTACCGTGACAGCAGTTATTGAGCAGGCGATACATATCTTTTCGTTAGAAGTAAAGACTTCTATCATTAACTTTCGTTCAAATTTGAAAACCTTTAAGTGAAAGTTAAAGTAAAGATTTTCCAATTTGCCATGTTCGCAGTTTAATCGTGACCCAATTTTTCGACGCTTCCGTGCGATATGCTTCTAAGTATTGATTCATAGATAATTTATTCAGTTTGATGTACAAGATGTTTACCAAGGAAATGGTTTAATTATGTTTGTCTTCAAAATGGTTATAAATGGAGTGCTAAGGTTAAGAAAGGTACTATATTGGTAGTACCATACAAATCCTTACATGCTTGAGGAAATATCTGTTGGAATACTATTTGGTAGAGACGTAGTAGATCTGGAGCATTTTTTTTTACAGTTCAAGTGTTATAGTTTGAATTAATAGTTGAAGTATTTTTAACATGCTACCACCCACTGCTTGTTATCGTCAGCTAAATCCAACCAATCATTTTCATGTGAATTACTTTTCAGACGGAGTGATGCTAACTCATTATGGGTAAACTTTTAAGTTATTAAAACGTGCAGTTCAAACTCTCATGCGTTTACCTAACTGACCTACATCATAACAGGTAAAACACGGGTTTTGGTAACTAACTATACTTGGTTTTGCTATACTTAAAAAGTTCGTTTTCTCCACTGCAAATAGCCGGTACACATTGGCAAAGCATTTGGGCACTTTATTTTAGAAATATTGATCCTTAGTACAAATGTGCACTATGGTGTGTTCTAAATGTACTCTACTATACAAAAAGTGTACTAAAAAATTTGTTTCGTCGAAACAAAAGTATTTAATGCATGAAAGTATTGATGTAAAGTATGTAAAGTATGCCTGGTGTGTCAACGCAGTTGAAAACATATCGGATCCACATTTGAACACACTTAAAATTTAATTGCTTTCTTTTCTGCAACGAAAATAGCTAGATAAAGATTGGTTGGTTGCACAATATACTGCATGTATACACTGTAAAAATGTTCTACAATTTTTGCAGAAACTTAGCTATGGCTGTAGTATGTTTAAGTTAAATACAACGAAAGTCAAACGCCCGAACAAATTAGAAAATTTCTTTGGTATTTAAAAGATGTTCAGACAGACAACCTTTTCGATTGTCATCTCTTTGTAGCCCTGCTCATGGCAGTTCCGATTCATGCATTACTTTATATGTAAGCGAAGAGATGCACGAATATGAAATTACTTGTATAGCTTATGTATGTACAATTGCCATTATTTTAAATAAAATTTGTTGTTTAGGAAAATATTTTCCGCAATTGATCAGACGCCATCTGTTTTTTTATATTGTTATTACTATTTATACAGCACAAAATTGCTATGTTGGTACTCTTAGGTTAAATAAAGACACAGAAAACATTTATCTGAAAATGACATTTCCTTCAAGAGCTCCAATACATAACAAATAGTTATGCACAATGACTCACATGACTGGTCTTAAAGTGTATCCTGTATGTCCGAAATGCAATGTGAATCAAGCTGTTCCTGCCCATATGTTTTTCCTGTATCGGTAGTGAATAAGAGCCAGTTATACACCAACTCTCTTACTGTTTTGGAGTGCATATAAACACAAAAATCCGTATACTTGATCTAGCTGTCAGGTATGCCAAGTGGGATAGGAAACAACAGCAGAAATAGTTAGACATATGTAAATATTTATTTTTTAAGGCTATTGAAATCAGTTTCATATTGACAAATTTCAATGTAATATTAAATATGAACGCAAAATCTTAATAAAAGTTTTTAAAAAGCTCTTACCTTTGGAGTTCTTAAAGTTTCTTAAATGGAGTTTCAGCCCTATCGCATTTAGTCGTCTTCATCTGCATAATCTTTTAGCACATAGCTATTCCTACGCATGCTGTTTCGAGAATAATAAGTGAAATGCTATCTCGTTTTTTTTCTTTCTTGAGTGTTTCTTATATTTAGTTTTCATTTAGCCATTGGAAGTAAAGATGTTATCTGAATTTTCTTCAATGTTAGGCGCGTCTTAGGGGTGTCAGTACGTCCTCCTACTCTCACCAACTGTCCTACCTATTAAACTCTGTTTTTTGCTTTACCCCACTATATGCACTCCATCTTTCAAAGGCAATATCTGGGTAGTTTGCATAAATGATTCAAAATATTAATAAACTCTAATACATAACTAAATTATGTTATATCAACACTAAAAATGTTTAAAAATGCAATACTTTAAAGATATTATCTAACCCCACTATTGCAAAACGTTAACAGATAATTTATCATTTTTTTTTCGGTAAAGAATACGAAGTTTTGCGGTAAAGAATACGAAACTCAAATCTTATTCATCTAAACTGAAAAGAAGCATTTTAAAATTAATCTTTTCTTTCAATAGATCAAAAAATGGTTTACCGTAAAAGTTATAAAAATTGCTCCCTTCAGCTGTTTGAAAAATAAAGAAATTTGAATATGAATTAAATATAAAGTCAAATTTAAAAACGTTACTTATCGGCTAAATTAATTGAAACGTACTTACTTGCCAAATTACGAATACATTATGATTGTAACGTGAAATCAATTAAGATTTTTACATGCCATTAAAGAAGCATGAAAAATGCTTTCAATACATTATGCGTTTGTAAAAGCAATTTTTTCGCAATTAGAATTTTCGTAAAAGAAACAAATAACCATTGATGAGTTTATTGAAACGTATTATTTCCAATGTTTTTATCTCCAAATATCATTTAGGATTTCTGGAAATAACGTTAATATCATTGAAGTTTTGACAAGAAGAATAGCGAAATAATTTAAGCTTGGATGAATAATAACAAAAGCTAAACCAAACTTCCTTTGAAAACATCTAATGATTTCCTTCAAGGTAAATTTAGTTTTTGTGTATTTACATAAACAAATTACTTTACTATGAAACGTAAAAATAAGTTGTTTTCCAATTTAGAAGAAAATAGCTAGGGAAATGTATTTGAAAAATGATTCATATTATTTGCTTTAGCAAAATGTTTTACTTAATTATTTTACTCATCCAGGTTTGTATTTTTGCAGTAATTTTACTCATCTGTAGGAGGAAAAAGCTAACTATTATATTAAAATAACGATATTTAATTCAACAATATGCCACTGAATACACCATAATAATAGCTTCTTTTTCCTTTTATTTATTTTTTATTATTATTTTTTTTATTTATTTTTATTATTTTTTTTTTGAGTTTTTGAAAATTTCAATCTCGAACATTTTACTAAAATAAAGGCATTATGCGTAAGATATTTTGCTTTTGTAAAGAGCAATGCCTTTTATGAATTTCTTTTAATTTGGAAAAAAAATAATTTCATGTTTCAATACTATTCTCCTATTTTTGCAGTTATTTTACTCATATGCAGGGTGGGGAGGGGGATAAAATTATTATATTAAAATAACGATATTTAACACAACAAAATGCTACTGAATACATCATAATTATGGTTCCTCTTTTTGTGTGTATGCGTGACTTGTAGAAATCTTGTATTACAAGTATTTTACTGAAATAAAGATATTTTGTGTAAGATTATTTTACTTCTTTAAAGAACAAAGCATTTTATAAATTTATTTTAATCTGAAAAAACACTATTTTCATGTTTTATCACAAGATAGTTTTCTCCTATTTTTTCTTGCTTCTTAAAAGGCTACATTAGCCCTTTCGGCACCACCTGGGCATTATTGCTCCACTGTCAATGACTGTATAGAATAGATTTAGTTAAAATTAATTCAGGTTTTCAATTCATTTTCAGTCAGTTTTTTTAATACCACTGGTAAAATGTGTCCAAGTAAAAAGGCTAAACAACACAATACGAACTAGGTCCTTCTGATGACTAACCTCAGATTGCTAGAAAATTTTTAGTGGATAAAAATATTGCTACTTAAAGCTGCTGTGTTGAGACAGCCACATAGAATAGGAAATTATATACGTTCTTTATCGCTGAAGATTCAGCACCGTTTGACTATTTAAACGACTGCATTTATTACTCTTTAGGCTACATTTGACTTCAAAAAATTATAGCACATTTGCTTTGATGATAAATTTATTTTTAACCGTCAATCATTATTACTTTTCAAAGGAAACCATGTCGTATAACGTAACATGTAAAGTTATTAGTTTATCTAGCTCAGTAGAATTGCTAGTGGAAGCTAGTGCTTATTCTTCCAATATTTTAAATAAAATTTAATAACAATATTAGTGATTCAAAGTATTTATTTGCCTGTGTTTTTTGAATTGTTGCACTGATCTGCATTGCTAAAGCTTAATACTAAAATATTTACCACAAAATGTGTTATTAAAACACCATACAGGAGCAAAATCATTTTTGAGCTTTGATTTATTTATATAGATTTTGCACATGCAGAATTTAATTCAAACACGAACTTGCAAACCTGCACAAAATCTTCATTGCCATATCGGCCGTGGTGGGATTGCGAGAGAATTTCTGCCCTTTAGCTTGGTTCCTTTCGTATTCCATGCTGACGAGTGCTAAAAAGCACGAAACTGCAATCCATGGATGGAATAACCGAATTGGCGATTTATTGCATGTGTCTGCCTTAGCTCTGGCTAAAGAGGCGGTTACTTATTGCTTTATGGGTTTATATATCTGAAGCAAAAAGGGAATTTTAGTATCTAAACTTTGTTCATTTTTTTTTCAAATATTAGTGCAGGGTCAGATACAAGGGAGGGGCGATGGGGATTGCGGAATAGCCCTTCTATGAGCTACTCATCACCGGAAAATTTTCAATATTGAAGTTCGAAAAGGCATTTTTAGATGATTTCTGATGGTAGCAGCAGGAGGGTTTAATGTTTTCCTCCAGATACGTTTAGAAATTGAAGTTCTAAATATATGAGGTGATTATTTTTAAACCAAAAAACTTAGTAAATGATAAATGATAAAAACAATCGCCCATCCTTTTAAACATTTCTAGATCATCCCTTGGATTAGTGGCTCTATAATTTAGTACCTAAAAAAAAGATTAAAATAGGTCTGATAAGGTCCTCTTGCAGAAACTCAAAAAATAGTTTCATGTTTTTTTAATACTTCTGTTGCATTTCCTTTAGATGTTTGTAATAATATAAACTTATGTTTGTGAAAATTGAAACACCATGAAGGAAAGACTTGCGCGAAGGGGCTGAAATTTTCAGCAATTGCAAAGTAGGGAATGATATGCAAATGATTAGAATTTCAGACTCGCAGCGCATGCGTATGCTGAGCAGCATCCTCTGAACGGCGGATTTATCTGAATAAATAGACGGCTGCAGCAAGGCGTGTATGGTTATAGGTGGTTATCTGCCTATGATAAACGTTAGCTCAGACGTTGCTTATGCCTCTTCGACGAAAAAGAGCTAGGTTTCAACAACTTACGGAGTTTAAACGGGGGAAGATCATCGGCCTTCGTGAATTTGGATATTCTTATCGTGAAGTAGCCGCTCGTTTGCAGCGTAACAGCAGCACAGTGATGCGTGTTTGGAAGCAGTGGACGGACGAGTGTCGGACAATTCGGAAATCTGGAAGTGGACCCCGAAATCTGACGTCAGCGCGCGATGATAGACACCTGATCTGCATGGTGTTGACGGACCGTACAGCTTCTTCTAGACTGGCAGCACAGTGGTCAACAGCTACAGATGTTACATTGTGTACTTCATCAATTCGCAGACGTCTGCTGCAGCGTGGGCTACGCGCAAGGACTCCTTTATACAGGATCCCTCTCACGCTAAAGCATCACCGCCTTCTGCTACAATGGGCCAATCAGCATAAGGACTGGAGTGCTGATTGGTAGCATGTTGTGTTTTCTGAAGAATCCCGCTTTAATTTGTGGTACCATGATGGCCCCATTCGCATCCGACGGTATGCCGGTTAACGCCACCTTCCAGAGTGCATTGTCGAACGTCACAGTGGACGAACACCTAGAGTCATGGTCTGGGGTGCCATAGTGTTTCACGGACGATCTCAACTGCAACGAACGGTGGGTAACCTGAACAGCAACCGGGACATCAGTGAAGTTCTACAGTCCCAACCTGTCCCCTCCCTTCAAGGCTTGCCTGGCGTTATATTTCAACAATATAATGCCCGCGCTTACGTCGATAGGACTGTTCAATCCTTCCTTGCATCGCAGCAGGTACAGCTTCTTCCCTGGCCAGTGTATTCCCCGATATGTCGCCGATTGAACATGTCTGGGATTTCGTTGGTCGGTGTCTCGTTCGTAATCCTCGTCTCGTTGCTTCTATAGACGAACTTTGGGTACGCATACAAACAGTATAGAATGCTCTTGATCAGGCAAACATTAAAAATTTATTTGACTCCATGCCACGTCGCGTAGGAGCACTTATTGCAGCTCGTGGTTACTACACAAAATACTAATTTCAATATTTTTTATTATTATTTGTTGGCTTTCTAAGTTTAATTATTTCTTTCTACTACTATCACTCAGCTATGTATTAAATTTCATTCAATTATGGCGATTCCTTCATGGTGTTGCAATTTTCACAAACATGAGTTTACATTAGAAGAATTTTAATATTTCAAAACATAGCTATAAATATTGTTTTGCCAATGAAAAAGTTCATCACCCAGTTTTACGCACTGGAAATTATAGCTGTACCTTAAAGGAGTAAAAATTAAAAAATTATAAGATTCTCTTACAGTAAATCTAAAAATAAATTTGTACTCTTTAATACTTATGATGGCTGACATGGCGATGTTTGCGATGATCTACATATAATGCATTTCAATATTTCAAAACATTGCTAAATATTCTTTTACCAATGAAGAAGTTCTTCACCACCCAGCTTTATGCCCTGAAAATTATCTGGCAGCTGTGAGTGACAATGCTATCAACAGTTACAAATCTATAGCTCTCGAGTAACAGAGGGTAATGTTTGACGAGGTACTTAGCATTGTGCTACGTCTGCGAACTCTGCTGATTTGGAGGACGCGATAGCGAAGAGGCTCTCCTCAGTTCCACGCTCTGTGATACAAAGAGAATCCTCCTAACAGAGAGTAATCCATGGATTTCTGGGTATGAAACACATGCTGAGCTGTCTTATTTACCGGAAAATAATTGATTTTGCAGATATCGGTAATAACCTCAATTCGTTAAATTTTGCGTCCTAATGCTTTTATCTTTTATTTTAATATGACGGGAAAAAAAGCCCAACACTAAGAAAAAATTACTGTAAAATAATGAAATTTGGGTAATGTAATTGTCTGGGGAACATGTTTAATTGATTAAATGTACAAGATCACAGGCTAATTTAAGCTCAAGGAAATGCTGCGCAAATGTGAAATAATGTTACTTTAATAGCTAACCTCCAGAATTTTGTAGGCAAGCCTGCAAACTTGCATGCATTGTGTCATACAGGTACCAAATGTCACTTTGTGGTATGGAGTGTCATGCTTGTTGCATTTCTTGTGTCAATACTAGGACAGTCATTGCTAACTGTGGAATATGCTGGAGTTGTCGTCCAATGATATCCCATACGTGCTCAATTGAAGACAGATCTGGGGATCTTGCAGGTCGGTCGTGGTAACATGTCAAGACTGTAGAGCACATTGCATTATAGCAGCGGTGTGAGGGAAAACGTTATCCTGTTGGAAAACTTCCCCTTGAATGCTACTCAGGAAGACTGTACTATAGGTTGAATTACCAGACTGACGACAAATTTGCTGTTAGTGTGTTTGGGATAACCACAAGAGTGTTCCTGCTGTCGTAGGAAATTGCTCCCCGGACCATAACTTCAGGTGTATGTCCCATGTGTCTAGTCCGCAGACAGCTTGGATGTAGGGCGTTCTCCTAGCCTATTTCTGACAAACATACGGTCATCACTGGCACAAAGGCAGAATCTGCTTTCATCAGAAAATACAAAAGATCTCCACTCCGGCCTCCAATGAGCTATGTCTTGACGCCACTGCTGTGACAAAAGGCAATAGTAAGCGATTTCTTACCGTTCTTTGGGTCACGGCAGTAGGGGAAGACCGCCTATATTGGACCCCCTAAGAACAGGAGGCCTGTGTCGCTCAATGTGAAGCAAAACAAAAATACAAAATAGGGCATCGTGAGCTAAATTTAATCAGGAACCGCCCTAGGAGCTTATATTTTCTAAAAATATGGATATTATTTTTTAAAAAATTATTTTACAAAAAGTTGCAAAAGTCCAATTTAGGAATATATGCGCCTATATTGAACCATGCGCTTCCTAAATTGGACCGTGCATGGAAATCATAGAATAATTTATATTTGAACTATATAGCTTTTTTCCAGGATTTGCAATAGAATTTCTTTTGCTTCGGTCTCACTTAGGCAGTGTTGATAAACTCACCGATGGCATTTCATACACTTAATCATGTTTTGCACTTTATTTCTATGGCGAATATTGCAATAACTGTTTTGTGCTGTTTCTTGCTTCTTCTTGTGACTTTTTCTGTTCTATGCTTCTTTTATACGGCGTTAGAATGATTGCTGAGATAGCCTTCCTTTTTGTTCTTTCTATTTTTTAGGTAAGGTGATATGTAAGCCGGGGCTTTACAAAACCATAGTTGGAGTTGACAATCATGCTTTGATGAGAACTATCCGCTGATTCTGCAGAGCTTGTACTAATTTAAGTCGTGGCTAATTCTTGTACATAGTGTACAATAGTACAACTTACACTATTGAGAGCTATGTATTTGTTTAATGAGAACTATCCGCTGATTCTGCAGAGCTTGTAATAATTTAAATCATAGCTAATTCTTGTGCATAGTGTACAATAGTACAACTTACACCGATTATGTAGCCTCTTCACTTTGAGTAGTTTTATCTAGACAACTTACTGCTAACTCTGATGCAGCCAATTCAATGTCATTAAACATATGTCAATTAACAGGCCAAACTCCTGTTCTTTAGAATCTACTTACAGCATTTGCCCTGGCCTTGACTGCGGTTTATTCATAAGAGTCCTGTTCGATATTGGGAAATGGATCTCATTGGATGTTCTCTCAGCTATGTATACTTACTGCTCCAAACTGGTGTTTACCTTTCTACGTCAATATATTTTGAGGCTTTTAGTTAGTGAAAAGACCGGCTTCATCTACATTGAACATTTTAGTAGCATATAAATTGAAGGGTCAGGGGGGAAAACCACGGTAGTCACATTTGATTGATTTTGAGAAAAACGAAATTTAAACTTTACGAACTCATAAACTTCCCCAGTATACTTGTTCTAAAATGACAATAATACATGGACTACAGTGTTTTTTCACGAATATTGCATATACTAAACGAAATTGCACTTTTTTTTCTAACAGGTGGTAGCATCAGTTTAAATTCAACAAACAGTGGACTACCGTGGTTTTTCCCCCTGACCCTTCAATTGTTTCTTTTAAAAATCTTTTTGAACAAATCGAAGAATTTCATATTCTCTTTTTCGGTAAACCAGCATAAATTTTACTTAAACTAATAGCTATGTTTAACAACCTGAAACTGCAGTCTAATGGAAAAAGAGAAAAAAAACATACATTTTTAAAATTAGCTGCTACTCGAAAATGTGCTTGATAAAAAATGAATATCGTGAATAGGTGTTAAAGTATGCTTAAAATAATCTAAACTACGCTATTAAATCAGATGAGTCACTTACTTTATGTTAATTTTAACAAAAAGTCTTGCTTAAAATCATATTCTTAAATTGGACCACTGGTCCAATATAGGAAAATTTTTTCGGTCCAATAAAGGAAAACATGCCATTTTTTATTCTTCAGCTTATTTCTCTGTCAAAAAATATCACAATCGCGCATGTAAATACATAGATGTAATCCTTATTAAACACAGATTATAATGCTATAACAGCAGTTTATCTCAGCTTACAAGTTTTAGTACTATCTTACTAAGTACAAGTCCGCAAAATAAGATTTTACACGTTTTCAACATAAATCATGCCGTAACTCACGCTACGCAGTTCGCAGACTGGTGAAACTTCATACACATTGATTTTATTCCTAAAACTTTATATTTCTACCGTTAAAGTGTATCATAGATCTCTGTACTAGATTTTAGGCCCGAGGTCCAATTTAAGCAGTGGTCCAATATAGGCGGTCTTCCCCTACCAACTGCAGTTCGAATGTACGCCGCAGATGCAGTACGATGTACCATAGCCGTATGCGGGATTCGGCGATCTGCCTTCTCAATCGTGCCACGTGGCACCTCGAAACTCGATCTTCTTGGGGTAGTGCCATCCCTGGACCCTAGCTTCCAATAATCATGCACAGTGGATACATTCCGGCCAAGTATTTCTGCAATATCGCGAAATGAAATCCACCTTGTCGTAGCCAAATTATATGACCTCGTTCAAACTCGGTGAGCTGTTGATAATGGCTTCTACGTCTTCTTACAGGCATTCCTTGCTAATATGAACGCAATGCGCCAAATTTCACTGGAAAATGATACTTCAATAACAATTTTTAACATAATACTAATAACAATTCTTAAAATAATACTAATATCTTAGCTACGTTAAGAGGATTTTTTGCCTCCGGTTCGATCATTGGCTATTCCTAACTGAAGAGTCCACAATAAGGACGAAACTGCAGTCTTAGGATACTATGATTGAGCTGTGGGTGCATTTGCTTCAGTTCTGCCTTAGCCCTGGATTATGGGCGGTAACTCATTGCATATTACTCATCTTTTTTGGTGTTGGGATTTTTTTTTTCGCCAGCGTATATATATATATATTTGATAGATCGTGTAAAATTCGAGAAGGTAATCTGCTTTGTTTATTGCTAAAACTTTCATGAAGTAATATTGTAAACGATTTACTTTGTTTAAGTTTTTCTTTAATAGTTATCAAAATATCTATCAACTTTTCAGTTATGGAACAGTAATGTACATTTTTTTAATGAACGAAACTTTAAAAAAATGTTCTGAAATTTTATTTTTGAATTTTTCGATGCTGATCATTGATTTGTGCTCTTGATATGCGTGAGCTTTTGCAAAAATTGTATTTTTCTGGTAACATTAAAATTATATACGTCGGAGAAAATATATATATATATATATATATATATATATATATATATATATATATATATATATATATATATATATATATATATATATATATATATATATATATATATATATATATATATATATATTTCTCTATATATACATATGTATGTATGTATAATGCAGCGAGAGTACATAAAATAAAAGTATGTGACGTAGCGATACTTCCCTGTCTCCCAAGACAGACTAATTAAAAGCTCTGGACGGTAATCGGTAATTTTAGAAATCGAACGCGAGACGCATACACAAATCACACTGTTAACAAATGGCGGACCCTTGTTATCTATTTGTTAAAGATTTTGGAATTCCAAAACTGCATTGAGGCAGAAGCCAATTTACATATCGCATAAATTCTCGTCAATCGGGCCACCACTGCCGCCAATCTGTGAGCACAAAATCTCATAAATAATGAGCCTTCAGGAAGAGCTGACGCATAATTAAAATTGCAGGATGCCAGCAAGGAAGAACTGCCTCCTTAGCGTTTCCATTGAAAAGTCCCTAAAGTGGTGGCAGAATTTTGATAACAGTATTTGACATTCGCTTGCCTTTGAAAAGCAGCCAATTAAGCTTACGAGAATTAATTCGAAGATTATGGATTTACTTTTCAATCATAGGAAATATGGAAGATAGTAAAATGCTGTCACATTTCTTGAATGGATCTTCTCCTTTAGAATTCAATCCTAACACAAATCCATTTACAACAATTGATCCCCCCAGCAGTTTTGGAACGAAACATTTGTCAGTGTCAAGAAGAATTCGTTACCAACTGAGATTAATTTTTGGATTAATAACAATGAAAGGCTTTGCCATTTGTCAGAAAAATATCATTTCCACCAAACTCATCAAAGCATGTTTCTATGAATATTATAAATTGATATTTTCCGAAATTTGAATTTCATTTCAATCACTTGGAAATATTTTTGTAGTTCAAGTTTGAGATTCAATTGGGATAAAATAAATCAACTGTTTTAATATCATATTCCAAGCACCAATCAAACAAACTCACGAATGCAGCATTTTTCAAAAGCATCTAAAGCTCAATTTTCAAGTTTAAACTTCAGTTAGTTAAACCTGAAATGGAATTAAACTTAACGAAGTTTTGATTTTTAAAATCTATAACTAATAACTAATAACAAATGTATCCAAATGTAATGTATCATTAAAAAAGATTTATTGGGCTCTTAATCAAAATTTTAAACAATGAGCAAAATTGTATTTAATTTCAAAGCTACGACAATAACATTTGTAATCGCCTATTATATATTCAACTATATTTTTTAAAAATAAATAATATTCCGGGTTATGGTAAAAATGTATATTAGTTTTTACAATATGTATAACACGTTTCCAATGTATGTGTTTAACAAACTGAATATTATGAAGGCATTAAAAGAAATTGGTTGCAGTGAATGTAACACGTTTAATAAGTGCAGTTTTTAGCAAATTCAACTAAATTACATTTAAAAAATTGGAAGTTAAATCTACAATATAAGCTGAAAAATAAGAATAAAGGCAATTAATTTCATCTCCTTTTAGAACTTCCAAAGTACCCTTACTTGTCTTTTCCAGTTAAAACCCTTTTACATTTACCACAGTGTAAAAGTTTATTTCCAAATGCTTTAAGACTAAAGTTTAAATTTGAAAGATAAGTTTAAATATTTTATTTTCAGACATTGTGGAAAACACGTTCTTGACTCAACTTTACTGTTAATTTTAGATGTGTAAATGATTATTTTTTTTCATTGTTTTCACAAGTATCATTTGCATAGCATATGATATTTTTATCACGTTAGGTCATAGTTTCGCTAAAGATTCTGCACACTATTTCATTTTTACAGTGTTATAATATTCTTTGTTTTCAGAATAATGCTTGAATAATGATGTTATTTTTTTTGATCTTATTACACTTAATGATACATAAAAGGGGGACTGTGGGGTGCATTGGGTCACTTTTCTGCTCTTCAGTTTTTATTTCATTAAAAAATAAAATTAACTGTTAGATTGTTTATCGTAAATTAATTCTTGCTCACTATCTCTGCTTTTTTTTTTTTTTTTTGAAGATGTTCAACGAATTTTTATATATATATATATATATATATATATATATATGTATATATATATATATATATATATATATATATATATATATATATATATATATATATATATATATATATATATATATATATATATATATATATATATATATATATATATATATATATATACACTGCTCGACATTGAAAACGCAACACCAAGAAGGAGTGGTCAGAAATTGATGAAATTTGGTAAGAAGACAGAGACAGCATGGAACAATAAGTGATATTTATTTCAAAATAAATAAGCAAAATTTAGAGCGAGGACGGCGTCGGCTCAGTAAGAAGTAGGACCACCGCGGACAGCGATGCACGAAGAAACACGTCTAGGCAAGGAGTCAATAAGCCTGCGGATGGTGTCCTGAGGGTTGGCACTCCATTCCCTTTCAACCATTTGCCACAGTTCTTCCTCTGAACGAGGCAGTGGCAGGTTCTGCAAACAGCGTCCAATCACGTCCCACACATGTTCGATTGGTGACAAGTCAGGAGAGTATGGTGTCCAGGAAAGCATCTGTACACCTCGTAGAGCATGTTGGCTGATTCGAGCACTGTAAGGCCGGGCGTTATCCTGTTGAAAAATTGCATTTGGCAGACCCTGAAGGTAGGGGATTGCCACCGGAAGCAGTGCATTATCTACATATCGTTGGGCCGTCATAGTGCCCCGAATACGAACTAGAGGTGATACGGAATTGTATGCAATAGCGCCCCAAACCATTATTCAACGTTGTCGCTCTGTGGGGCGTTCCACAGTTACTGCCGGATTCGATCTTTCTCCACGTCGACGCCACACACGTATGCGATGACTATCGCTGGACAAACAGAAGCGGGATTCATCTGAGAACACTACGGTTTGCCATTCTGCCATCCACGTCGCTCTGGTCCGGCACCATTCCAAACATTGGAGTCTGTGCTGTGAGGTCAATGGCAGTCTTCTTAGCGGGCGCCGTGATTGCAGGCCACGTGCAACCAGTCGACGGGAAATGGTTCTGGTCGACACAGAAACATCCAGGGTACCTTGCACGTGCTGCAGAATCGACGTACAAGTGACTTGCGGCCCGCCACAGCTTGTCGGTGAATCCGTCGATCCAAGCGGTCTGACGTCACTCTGGCTGCACCTGCACCCCTCAATGTGGCTACATTTCCTCTTTCCAACCATCTCCGACACAGCCGATGCACAGTGCTTGCATCCATGTGGGTATCATGCTGCAAATTTGACGTATGC